>UNPT01000068.1:0-161505 GCA_900536445.1 Hymenoscyphus occultus
TGCTGGCCCCCCGCTAAGGATCCTTAACGTCTATAACGCCCCAGTTGGCGCTCTAGGAGCAGGCAACGCTCTTGAGCTCACTATAGGATCTCGATCTTTAGGGAAAGGGCCCCTCTTTCTAGCAGGGAACCTTAATATAAAGAGCCGTACTTGGCAACCCGACTATCTTGGACATGAAAGCCCTCTAGCCTCTAGGCTCGTCGACTGGGCGGAAGACAGGGGTCTACAACTCCTGACCCCTTTAGGAACCCAAACCCACTCCCGTGGCAACACTCTAGACTTAGCCTTCTGCTCTAGCGAGCTCTTTCAAAACGGTGCTTCTACTGAGGTTAGCCTAGCCTTTGACTGTGACTCAGATCACCTCCCTTGTCTAACCCAGCTACCTTGGATCGGTAGTCCTATTCTTAGGAACCCACCACTTAAGTTTAGCTCTATAAACCACCTTGCCTTTCACTCGACTCTTGAGACCCAAATTGACTCCGACTAGCTCTTTCAGCTTCCGGACCAGCCTCAAGTAAGCGACTTAGATTCTCTCGCCTCCCATATTACAGGAGCGCTATATAGCGCCTATTAGGCTAGCGCTAAGCGAGGTCTTGGCCACGGCTTTGGACACCCCTGGTGGTCGGAGGAGTGCCGGGCCCTCGCTAGCCAGATTAAGCGAGACCGACGACTTAACAATTTAGAAGGAATAAACTCTACTCGGAAGAAGCTTCGTAAGGAGATTCGGAAGGCTAAAGACCTATACTTTAGAGACCTAATCAACAGAGCTATCGAGAGTAAGGACGTCTTTAAGATCTGCAAGTGGCACCGAAGCACTAGGTCCTATAAGTCCCCTCCTCTTAGGAGTACAGACGGGCGGATTGGCTTCTCTACTAAGGAAAAGCAAGAAATCCTAGTATAAGACCTTCTAACAAATAAGGCTAAAGTCGGAGACATCCCCTTTGACTCCCCTGCTGTTCCTACTTGCCAGTTACCCTAGGCCCCTATTACTTTACTAGAGGTCAAGGAATCGATCCTAGGCAAAGCGTCGACTGCCCCTAGAGAAGACGAGCTAGTAACAGGGATCTTTAAGCTAGCTTGGCCGAAAATCTCTCACCTAGTCTTCGCTCTCTATAAAGGTTGCCTTAAGTTTGGGTACTACCCTAGAGCCTTTCGGTCAGCGATCGTTACTATTATCCCTAAGTTAAACAAGAAGGATAAATCGTCTCCGAGAGCCTACCGTCCTATCTCGCTCCTCTCTATACTAGGAAAAGGGCTAGGAAGGCTTCTTGCTAAACGGATCTCGTAGATTACGATTAAGCAAGAAGTACTTAGCCCTAACCAGTTTGGGGCCCTCCCTCTTAGAGCGGCCACAGACCTAACTACCTGTCTTACATACGATATAGAGAGGGCTCTAAGTGAGGGCAAGGAGGCCTCCCTTCTTACCCTTGATGTAAAAGGAGCGTTCGACGCGGTCCTACCTAGCCGTCTTATTAGGAGGCTCCGTGAACAAGGCTGGCCTAGAGAGGTTATAGCCTGGGCTACCTCTTTTCCCTCCGAGAGAACTATACGGGTTAAGCTTGATGGACAAGTCGGCAACAAGACCCCCCTTAGATGTGGCCTCCCGCAGGGCTCGCCTATTTCTCCGATTTTGTTTATATTATACATATAGCCGCTTTTTACCCCTAGACTAGGGACTCTCCTAATACTACAAAGGTTCGGCTACGCCGACGACGTTGCGCTCCTAGCTATAGGAGCTAGTAGAAAGGAGAATATAGAGACTCTTATAGGACAAGTAGAGGCTGCTCTTGAGTAGGGTACTAAGGAGGGGGTCACCTTTGATAGTAATAAGTCTAAGCTAATCCACTTCTCTCGGAAAAGGCGACAGAGGGGAAGAGGTATCCGCCCTCCTCCCTCTATTATAGTCGGAGAAAGAGTGATCCCCCCCTGTAAGGAGCTTCGGTGGCTTAGTGTCTTCTGTGACTCTCGACTATCCTTCTACGGACATGTTAAGCGAATAGCGGCTAAGGCTACAATTGTTGCTAATGTGCTAAAGAGTACTACAAATATAGTCCGAGGCTCAACCCCCTATCTTCTAAAGCAGGCGGTCACAGCTTGTATCCTCTTAGTCGCCTACTTTGGTAGCGAGACCTGGTTCCTAGGTCAGACCCGTCTACAAGGCCTAGGAAGGAAGCGAATTAGGAACGGGATTAGCCGACACCTCTCGACCTTAGACAAGGTAGTAAGTAAATGTAGGAGGATAGTCCTCCCGGTTTATAAGACTACTCCGACGTCAGTTCTTCTAAAGGAAGCTAGGCTTCTTGCTTCTAAAATCACCTTAATCGCTAAGAGCGAAGGGCTTGAAGCAAGGATCAGGCGACTCGACCCTCTACACCCGCTAAAGAGATGTCTAGATAACCCTTGTAGCAGTTCAAGGCTCCTTTATAGACAACGGAGGGCCCTCACGGTCTCTAAGAAGATAGACCTAATATAACTAGCCCCGTAGCTAAAAGGGTTCGATAGAGCCAAAAGGCTCGCTAAGGTAGCGGGTCCCTCTCCTCTCAGTAACAAGGAACAATATAAGGCAGACTTCCTCTCCTTTCTACGAACAGTTCCGCCCTCCGACCTAGTTGTCTTTACAGATGGCTCCCGGCTCGACTCGGGCGATTCAGGGGGAGGGGTGTGCCTAACTAGAGGCGGGGTTGTCCTTGATACTAAGGCCTATTCCTTTGGTAGCTCCCTAGAGATCTTCGACGCCGAGGCTAGGGCCGCCCTTTACGGACTCGAGCTAGCGATTAGCTCCCCCTTTTGGGGGCAGGCAGAGAAGTGCTAGATTTGCCTAAATAACCTCGAAGCGACTCTACAGCTCACCTACTAGTCTCTCGGCACCTCACAGGAAGTCTTTAGTAGGGTCCACCAATATATAACTGTCTTTCCTAATAAGATTAGCACTAGGTGGTGCCCTAGCTACATTAGCATCCCCGGGAATGAGATAGCCGACAAGGCAGCAGGACTCGGCGCTCGCAACCCCCCTCCCCACCCCCTCTTCTACCCTCCCGCTTTGTACAGCGACCCTTAAGCGAGATATTAGGGAAAATAGCAAGGAGCTCGCCTGTAAGCTCTGGCAAACAACGCTTCTAGCATCGTATAAGAGGCTAGGGCCTCTAACCTAGGTCGCTAAGCCGCGCTCACTAAAGCTCCCCCGAGACTTCCTCGGAAGGCTAATCTCCTCGAGGTCCGGCCACGGGGACTTTACAGCGTACCACGTCCGATTCAGTCACCTTGATACGCTACTCACCTCGAGCGACTGCTTATGCGGGAAAGAGAAGACGCCGTTCCACCTACTCTACTGCCGTCGGGTTAAACAAATAGCCCCGAAGCTGGTAGCAAGAGCTAAGCGAGACCCTAGAATCCTCTTTGGCCCTCGATCAGAGACCCTCTTTTGTGAGCTCCTTTTAAAGACCAACTTCTTTAATGAGATCTGCCCACTTCGAACAGACTTAGTCACCACCTAGTCTACTCTATAAACACCTTTCTTTAGTCTTATTTCCTTTTCTATATCTTTATTTCCTTTGTCTACTACTGATCTCTCTTGTAACTATATATAGGATTTTCCCCGGAAGTGGGGTCTCTCTTTAAACTGTCACTAGCAGATAGGCTCTCCTATTTGCGACCCCTGTAGCCTAGGGGGGATTTTCCTCCCTAGCGTCCTTTGTCCTGTCTAGGAATGACCTAGGAGCTAGCCTTTAGGTGTGTCCGCCGGACGTTAAACAGAAATAAATAAATAAATAAATATGTATGATTTATAAAGAATGGATTAATAATGACTGGTTTTGAACAATGTTCTACGGAATTTAGTATTTTATGTCTCTTATGTTAGATTGAAGTTCAGTAAACATGAGGTAAGCGAATTACGCGAGTTTGTTTCTCATTCTTGCTCTTGGTTATAGAAATCGATTTGTTGAATATGATTTGTATGATATGAAGTTATCACATAGGATGGAAAGACTATGGTTTAGTAGACAGGACAATGACCTGGAAAACTGAGAGACTTGTACAAGAAAGGGTAACCATCGTAGTTCGTTCATTTTGAGGTAACCATTTGTTGTGCTGGAAAGGATTTGTAGCATCATACTTTTGTTGGGTACTAGTAGCTTCATACCGTCTACCCCATCAGTACCGCGATTTTCTTTGTATTCAAGTATACTTAATATCACTTTACTGCTTATTGCAATCTCTAACTCCTGTTGAAGACAATACTCAAATACTGGCAAAGAAGTCGACTTGGTCAAGAGCGAGTCCCCAAACCCTCAAACGTTAAAGCATTGGCATAAATGTTGGCGAGAATATGTTGCTTCCTCAAAGTGGCGTTCTATTTATTCCTGACAATATCTATATAACAAAGAGCCTGTGGCAATTGGGGTACCGATAGTTCTTTATAACCCCCATATCTCTCCGTTAATTAACCCTTTGTCGGTCGTGGGTATCATTTTTAAATTTTCTTTGAGATCAAACTTGCATGAGTCGCACATCTTCGTCACAGTAAGATTACAGTATCCAATCTCTTGCCCAAGAGTTCGAGAACTACAAACTACTCCAACATAATCCCTGCAAACAAGCAATCGCTACCATGTTCCGCACCCTCCTTCTCACCTCCCTCCTACTCATTACCGCAAAAGTAAGCCCCTCTCCAACACTTTTCTCCCCAAAACTCACTTTTCCCAGGCCTCAGAGCACCATCCAAACCATGAAGCCCTCCACCAACATCGCTCTCCAGATTATGTCGCCAATGTAGACATAGCGAATGGCTATGGAGGAGACTATAGCGCGGAACCACCTTCTACAGGCGTGCGAAATCAAGATGAGGATCCGACGATTTTCTGCGCTCCCATCCAAAACTACATACCTACGATGGTGACCGCGATTCGACATCAGATCACCGGCATCAAGGATAAGATGTGTGGTGTGAAAGCCAACTCGTGTGTGTTTATAGCTTGTGACAAGGGTGCTGTGGATTGGGATGCTGAGGGTATCGAGTTATGCAATGAGGTACTCTACTATTCTCACTCTTCAAGTCATATGAGTACACAATTAACGGTGAATCCCGTAGAATTCAATCGACATAGACAATTTCCCATGTCATCGACTTGAGATGCACATCGCAGGGGTCCTGAATCAGTGCGCTGGTGTAGGTCTGGACGAGAACCTCTTTAGTCCTATCAGAGCAATTGTTCTTGGACAAAAGTTTATTAGACAAGGGTTTGACGTGTTGAATGGGTTGAATGTTGTGGTGAGGTCCTGTAAGAACTTTCCATTGAATGGGCCTTCGCAAGTTCCGGTTCCAGCTTGAAAACCAAATTACCGCTACTAGTAAGACCTGGGCGAAAATGACTTCTTTACTTTCTGTTAGATAAGCAGAGATGTAAGCTCGTGTATTAACAGATTATCCTTGCTCTATATACAATTCTATACATTTGCTTAGGCTATACCCTGTTAAGACGTACTAGGTTCAATTAGGTCTTAGACTATAGGTTCTTCGTTAGTTTTTATATACTATGTTATTAAATACTTGCTCTTATCTATCTTTCAAGGAAGGCCGAACAACTCACGATACCCGTACATAACACTTAGGGCATATTAAATAAGAAAAAGGACAACAGAGGTATTGTTATATTACTTGAATTAGCTTCCGTATATATCAGTATAAACGATTTCAGTAATATAAATAATTTTACTATAAACAATTTTAGTATAAACAATTTTTAGTATAAACAACTTTTAGTATAAATAACTTTAGTATAAATAATTTTAGTATAAACAAATATCTTAGAAGCTACTAATAGAAATTCGCATTATCCCCTCGACACTACATATGTAAATTTCGATTTTTAAGTTAGCGATGCCCACTTTAAGTCTTGGTAACCAACAATAGTATAGTCTAATTAGTACGGATCTAGTCGGGCTAAGCCCTGTAGCGCGCCTAGGTATAATTCCGACCTCTCCGACCGCTTAAATAGGAAATCGCTAACTTAAAAATCGAAATGTATATATATAGTGTCGAGGTGATAGTAATCCTAGAGCCGCGTAACTATTTATAGTCTTGTTAAATTTCTAGCTAAGCTAAAATATTTAAGATATAGAGATAAATATTAGATAATAGTTACGCTAAAACAATTTTAGTAGTAAAGTACTATAAGATATATAATATTCTTTAAGTAGTTTTATTTTCCTTGAAAATTTCGAATAATAGAATAGAGTAAACAGAGCCGAGAGGATACTTAGCCCTGTATAGTCGACAGGTGTCTGAAATATCGACTTTATCTCTAGTATAGTTTCATCACTATTTGCTGCCTCCTTTTAGCGGAAATAGAAAACGACTAAGTGACTTTCAAGAATGTCATGTGTTATGAATCATGGTCAATTCTGACTCTGGCTAACAATCCTTACAGTAAGAGAAATAAGGGTCTCTTGGTACTATATACTATTACAGAGTGCCGAAAAACGAGACATACTAATTTCTGAGTAGGAAGTTTCTTTTTTCCCGTATCCCCTTAACTGTCTTTTGATGTTTTCCGAGCAGGTTCAACCACCATCTACGAGATAATTCAGCTACAATAGACACACAGATCGCGCATGATCGATTCAAACAATAAGGAAAGGCCATTTTATTTTCAGAACAAAGGGCAAACTATGAAAATGTAAATACAAAGAATCGAAGCTCTCTACCACATCCCTTCACACCTAATCGATTTTCTTTTCCCAATCCAAATTCTCATGAACTCTAGACCAATAAGAATCTCCAAAACCCCTCTAACAAGTCTGAACCCAAGCATCAAGCTCAACATTCTTCAACAACGAACTAAAATTCCTGTCCGCCTTCTCTTTGCACTTGCTATCCACAACATCCTTGGCAATCCTAGGCGCACTAGCCGGATACTCGATATGGAAAACCGGTTTGCCGGCGGTAATGAACGGGACCAATTTCTCACACTCGCTAAACTCAAGACACGATTCGTTGACGTGGAAATCCATGTCATCGAGCAATTGAGTCACCATATCAAGTCCGTTCTTCATGCCCATAGCCATGCCTCGGGCGCGCGTCTCGGAGGAGAGGAATTGCAAATAGGCGAGGGAATCTTGTTTGGTTATCCCCAGACCGTTGGAGTTACTGTAGACATCTACGTTGTCTGGATCTACGCCATCGCAACCTTTGGATTTAGCGAGGTCGAGACGCGCTTTCATGATTGTACGGACGTTGGCAGAGTTGGTGTTGAGCCACCATTCGTTGTCCCATCCTTCGAGGGGAGAACCTTTATCGGATGAGATGAAGGAGGCGGCATCTGGTCGCCAGGATTCGAAGGATCCAGCTGAGAAGTAGCAGATGACTTTCTTGTTATTTGCGTGAAGAGTGGAAATCAAAGCTGGGGTTGATTCGATGAGATCGATGTCGTAAATGTCGACTGGGAGGTTGGTGTCGGTTACTGTTCCGTGGAGTTGGATTTGCCATGTTGCCCCAACAGCTGGTTTCCATTGGGAACCATTACTAACAGCTCGCGTGCTGGTTGAAGCTACGGGCGCGAATGTAGATGCTGCTGTGGATGCTGGGATCGGGACTACAGTTTGAATTATCACTGTATCCTCCCCATCTTCGGAGCTGCTAGGGAGAATTGGGGGTGAAGAAGCATATGAAGTTGAGCTTGGGAAAGTCGTCGGACCGGCCGCGGTGTCTATTGTCAAGCTTACAGTTCCATATGGAGAACCACTAATTCCTGTAGCGTTCAAGAAGCCGGTGGGCTTAAAGGAAGCCGGTAATGTTAATGTAGGGAATTTGGTGTCTTCTTCAGAATTGCTGGGTGTTGGTGGAGTGTTGATAACCCCGGAATCCCCACTGTTCTCATTGCTATTTTCGTTCTTGTCTCCAGGAAGATTCTCGCTATTGTTATTTTCTTGAGATCCCCCCGATTGTGGAGGAGCATTAATAACGCCAGAATTCCCACTCTCGTCATTGCTATCTGCAGGCAACTCTTCGCCACCTTCAGTGGTACCTTCAGTAGGCGTAGGAGGAGCTGGATCATCCCCAATGGGGGTAGAAGTAGCTGTGACAGTAAAGGTAGAGAATACCGTGGCATCAGGAATAGAGACAACAGATGTACCCGGCCCTGCCGTTCTCGTAGCATTGGCTGGGACGTGGAATCTGCCAGTTCCGCTTGGTCTATGGCTATGGTGTTTCCATCTGTTCAGGCCGAGATTGGGTCTCTTTTCTGGGAGAGCTGCAGCTGAGGTTGCTTGGGTAAATGCTGCTAACGCGAGGGCGATGTTTAGAGCTGAGCGCATTTTGAATGAGTGTATTGTGTGATGAGTGTGTTGAATGAAGGTTTAAGTATACAACTGAAATATTAAGTTAGCTATTATGATTTTGAGGGTAATTGAGGGGGGCTGGTACCAAATGCTGGTCTCTTAAGAAGTAGTGGATGATATTTGCCCAGTCCCTTTGTCCAACAATTTGCACTGGTTGTTAATGAATGTGAGTTTATTCAAAGAGAGATATAAAGAACGAGAGTGCACTGTACAAAGAATACAAAGCGTACAAAGCGTACAAAGCGTACAAAGCAAACAACCAGTGTGCTGTATAGAACCAACATTCGAAGGTCAGGAAACCCTTAGGTTCATATACACCTTTCTGCTTTCATTCTCGCATCCTTCCAACTGCCAAGTCTAGCCACATAGGGGGGGCGTAATCATAGTCTATCGCACTGCATGCATATGCACAAGATGGTGGATGCGCAAAATGATCGAATGAAAAACCACCGGCTGGTTTCAAATTCTGACATGATCTCAGCAATATGCGAGGCCTGCCTCCTTAATAAAAATTTGTAAGTTGTGGCGTATAACTCCGGGCTCTTGGGAACTAACCCGCGGGCGCTACTTTGGATAGAGTGATTTAGGAGGGCACAGTCGTGCAAGATTCGGCACGATATGCAAGCGCACATTCCTCGATTAAGTGTCTTCTCGGGAGACTTCTTGCAGTAACTAGATTAAGCCACATGGATTCTAGGTGGCTTTGAAATCCTGTGGGAATGTTAGCCGAGATTCCAGCCGCGGTGGTGGTACAAGACCCCTATGTAGGTGAGATAATCTAAGAAAGGGGCACTTTGCCGCCTGCAACTCTGCCTTATGTACTTAGCGAGTTCATGGATACAGAAAGGGGGAGGGGGGGAGACTACCGGTAGATCCATACAATCAATATCCTCGTAGCATTCTTCGCCCATGAGAAAAAGACAACATCAAAACGAAGAGTTCTCGACCACCAAAAGAGAGATGATCACGAATACGTGCAGAACCAAGACGTTGGGTTCGTTTCAAAACAACGGGAAAATACCTGAGATGTTTTTCCTCCCGACGGAACGGATGATGTATGGGACGGGATGAACTGGTGTAACACAAGTTCCCCTGAACGCCACACGATAATCGATCGAGGGTCCTCGTCGTAATCGTTCCAATT
The DNA here is from genome assembly GCA_900536445.1 of Hymenoscyphus occultus. Lineage (NCBI taxonomy): Eukaryota > Fungi > Ascomycota > Leotiomycetes > Helotiales > Helotiaceae > Hymenoscyphus > Hymenoscyphus occultus. The sequence continues at coordinate 9,482 of UNPT01000068.1, forward strand.
TGGGAATTACCGTCGGCAGATAAAATCTCCCCTCCTCCTTGCATATTCCAAATCTATATTTTACATCGTAATATATGATTGTGAGCCCTCAAGTTGGTCGGCGCGCAATTCATCCTTACTGGACGCAACAAATTCCTATGCTGCAAGCCGCCGTGGATCCTACAGTAACGTGCTTTCTTGGCATATTAGCTACAGTAGTGCTGCGAAAGGATTGCGCGGAAGAGTCTGATCATTTCTAAAGGCTTGGTAGTAGAGGAGGTTGGTAGATTCATTCAAGTTTGTGCGAATCATTCAATTTTGTGCGAATCGTGGATCTCTAAGGATTTCATATGATATTGCAATTCCAAATTATTGTATAGCTAGCAAATGTAACACAGATCGCGAAAGCGAGATTCAGCTATTGTACAAACTTCTGCACAGCAGCAAAAACTAATCATCCCTTCGTACTGAATTCCGCACGCAGCCTAGGTGCATTCCATTTCACTCACCCACTCAATCTTCATCGTTATCCTCGTCACTATGCTGAAAATAATGCGAACGTAATGCAGTAGCACTTCTACGTGAAGTCCGTCTCGGGGTCTTGGTAGGAGCGGCTTTGCTAGCTGAAGCTGCACGTGCTTTCTGAGCTCTCTTCGCGGGAGCTTTCTTGGGTGTACGCAGTGGCTGTTCTTCTTCTTGGTCATCGTCTTCGTCCATATCAGAGGCGAAATCTGGTTCGTCATCTGTGTCTTGGATTTGAACCTTACGCTTCGGCACTGCTGTCTGCCGTGCGGCCCTCTTCGCAATCTTCTTTGGTGGCTCTTCATCCTCTTCATCGTTATCAATATCCGAAGGCGGAGAAGACAATGATGAAGCCTCCTCATCAGTATCGTTGACTTGAAATTTTCTTTTAGCGGCGGGTCGTGGTGTGCGGTGGGCACTAGAAGGTTTGGCCTGAGTTTCTTTCTTAGCTGGTAGAGACTTCGTATTCATTTTCTTATTCTTTGCGCCAGGCGGCCTACCGCGCCCTTTTCGTTGCGCCTTGGGTTTGATATCTTTTAATTCCTGATCTTCATCCGAACCCTCACTTGGCATCTTTGACGTTCCTACTTTACTAGAAAATTCAAAAGATTGAGGTGTAGGATATGCTTGTTGAGAGACAGATTTCGAAGTTTCAGGTTTATCGTCTTCAAGAATGAAGCCTCCATCGTTGCCATCTCCATCTGGGTCGGCGACAGGAAAGAATCCACCGCCACCGTCGTCATCTGGTTCTCGATCTTCTGTTTGAGCGACAGGAAAGAATCCTGACCGTCGACCGGTTTGAGCTTCCTCCTCATCGTGACCCTCCGGGAAAAACCCTCCTGCAGCATCCTCCTCTTGCTGCTCCATATTACGTTGACGTTTTTCCGAAGCTTTATCCTCCTGCCTTGGAGCATTTTTGTTATTGAAAGGGTTCAAGGCATCAACCTCGAATCCACCATCAGCACCATACTCCTCTCTAACTCTTTCAATGATTCTCAATCCCATCAGCATTCTTCTCCACATGTTGATGGCTGCTTTTTGTCGCTTCTCGTCTTCTTTTCTATTTCTTTCAGCTTCGTCCTTCTCCCACTCTGCCATTATACTTGAATGGTGCTCTTCTGCAACTACAACACCTTCAATTACCGGAACAGCCATTCGATGGCCAAATTCAAAGCCCGTGACGGCTTCGGCATAGTCGATTCCAAGACGCTTACATATTTTGACAGTCCCTCTCCAAGGTATATGAACAGCCCCTTTGGGAAGCATACTTTCAACGTACAAATCAATATTCCCAAAAGAATTCTTGGGGATAATTCCATCTTCGATTGGAGGCGGGATAATCCAATCCGTCTGTTCTCTACTGAAAAGTCCTTGCAAGACCTTTCCACCGGTGGCAATTTCAGCCTCTGCCAATTCTCGTCTTCGATTTGTGGTTGCTGCACGGTAAGGTACGCGTTTCAAAGGCTCTTCGCCTTCACGGGGAGCTCTTCCCTCTTTATGCCAGGTCTCCATACTCTTACAATTAACAACATCCTTTCGTCGAAACACCTTCTCCTGAGTGCTTGCTTCGTCTCCTTTGCCTTTAACAGTGAACATTTTTACATGTTTGGATCCAGGCTTAATCGCTTCTTCTCGTTTCAAATGCCTCTCAAGGACAAATTCTGTGGATGTTTTGTACGACTGGAGCGTCTCTTTACCTTCCTCGACAACCTTCTTCTCTCGCTTTGCTGGCTTGAGATCTGTAGCTTCCTCCTCCTCATCAATTTCTGTACGAGGACATTTCTTTGTGCCTCGAGAATACAAGGACATGAGATCCTGAAACCAGGAGTGTATCTCATAACGTTTGACCTTTCCATTGCGGTCGTGAATAGGTACCTTTTCAGGTGGTAATCGGAACCCTTTGGTCCTGCCAGGCCACATCTTCCCCTTCAAATATCGAGTAGTGACGTCTTTGGCTGTACCATCCGAGGAATGCCCGATGATATAAGAGGTAACTTGCCTGACCTTGTCAGATTTTGGGGGCGACAAAAACTTAGCGAACTCCTCATTCTTGGTGGCATGAAGAGGCAACACAATAGCGTCTACAGCGGTGTAGATATGAGTGATAGGAGATAGTATTTCTGTCCAGTAATTTGGCACGACAAGATCCCTATCATATGCTAGAGAAGGCTTTGCTTTGCTTTTTGCTGGCGTCACATCAATTACAGATTCCTCGTCGCTTTTTGGACTTTCGGAATCAGAAAGAGCGATTGGGGCACTTTTATTGCCACGAAGACTTTGACGAGCCGGCTTTAAAGCTGGGTTGTAAGTTTTCTTGGACTTTGAAGAAGCAGGTTGTTTCCCTTTTCTCTTGGCAATTGGCTGCACCTCCTGTTCGCTTGAGGAGCTATCGCTGTCGGCCATAGGATCGACTCTGGGAGGGGTTTTTGCTTTCCTCAAACAACGGGGATTATTTTCCGAAGCCTCCTCAGATTGACTCCAGCCAAAACCCGCAGGCTGTAGATTTGCAACCAGTCTCGATTCAATTCCAATTCCCCTCAGTAGGGCTGTGAACAATTGAGCTCCAACGTCCCGACTTCCCTCCATATCGGCAGCACATTTTTTGAAGTCTTCGATATCCCGAATTAGCTCGCCATGTCGCTCCGGGTCATGCGCATCGCGTTCGAAACTCTTCGTCTCCTCGTCAAGCCTTTGGAGTGACATGTATCCTAATTTTCGTAGCCCGGGCGCAGTAATCCGAAATCTCTGTTTCCAAAAATGCATCAATGATTGCATCAGTATGTAGAGAGGATCTCCACGGCTCATGTTGACCTCTTCATCCTCAAGGACTTCAGCGGGCTCTCCCCAGTCTCGCTGATTACGAGGTTCATCTTTTTTGGCTTTAGTATTTCTACCCTTTGGTCTTCCCTTTCCCTTCCCCTTGCTCTTTGACTCCAGCTTCTTGTCATCTTTCGAGTTTAAATGACTCTCGCGTCGCCATTTCTCGATTTTCTCTTTGGCATGCGGCGTTAAATGGCCTAACAATATCTCCTGCAGCTCCTTGTTGCATATCCAGGCATTACGAATTGCATTGTGATACATAAGTAATTGTACATGCATCTGATGTGTATAAAGTCGAATCTGTCTCTCAATCTTCGACGGTCCCTTCTTCGTGCCCAAGGGATTGGTAAGGGATATGCGTGTATCCTTCGTCAAGGTCAATTCGAGGTCTCCGGAAGGTACGGGCCCTTCCGTATGTGGGACGGCGTAGGTCTCGACATCTTCAAACTCAATATTTTCGTCTTCTTCATCCGATTCCTCATCGTCTAGCTTCTGCCGTTTTGCGCCCGGAATATCTTCGAATTCGTCCTCGGAAAGGGAGGATAGAGAGCTTTCGTCATCGGTGGCAGCGAATTGTTTCAAGATCTCTTTCTGGTCTTTGGAGGTGCGCTTTTTCCCCACTCCAGCATCGAGGTCGTCGAAAAGTGTCGATTTTCTTGGTGTCGAAGCAGCGGCTTTGCCTTTCGAGGGGCGTTTCGGGGCCGGCTTTGATGGACCAGCCTCCGGTGAAGACGACCGCAGGCGTTTGCGTGGGAGGAATGGGGGCATTGTTTTCCAAGAGTGCCAGTACTGTACGAGTCCTAAAAGTACATTGTGTTTTGCAGATTCCGATCAACGCACACGAAAGCCTTCGGGACTTGGTTGCATCATCACTCGTTCGCCAAGATATTTCGCGGACGCGTGAGCACGGGACCAACTTCGAGTCTGAGCAGGGCCGGGCGTACCTACGTAGCCCGCACATTCAATGAATGATTTAATGGAGTTATAATAATCTAGTGAAAATGTACAAATTACCTTGGGAATTCTGGATGAAAAAACTTACTCAATATTACTAATCTTCTATTCATATCATGTAGACTAAACAAATTAGAAGTAGTATAGAAAATATGTTCAATTAATTCCCTTTCGTCGTAAAACCCCCATGTTATTTGATTCCTGAAATTCATTAACATATGGATATATCCGAACTAATTATGGCACTATTGTAGCTTTTATTCACAAGAATTGAATGGATCTAGGCAATAATCAGGCAAAGAAAAATTGCTGTTAATATTTACAGATGTCTATGCAGACTATCTCTCTTGCATTTTTCCTAATTCATTTCTAAAAGTATCTTGTTAGCGGGGTATCTCTAACCAAATCTTGTGTATTTGTTCATCTCAAGGCCCAGTTCATTCAATTCGTTTCAATCACATGCCCATGGCGTTTTCTCCATTCCTTGATGCCATTATTCATCTCCGCTTTGCTGACTCCATCTCTGACCTGCTTGAAGTCAGTACTATCAGACTAAAGGAATCGCAGGAAGGCAGTGTATACCAAATACACTTAAAGCTGTTAGCGAGTTGATCCAAAGAGGGTGGCAAAATAACTCACTTGTAACTCCTAGTGTTTCCACGTTTCTATTCCTCGTCTCGTCATCGAAGAATAACATCTCCTCGAATTTGATACCCGTAGCTTTTTGCAGCTTATTGAAGTGTGTGATCTTGTTGCCGGGATATATCTCCAAGTGGTCAAAATACTCGATTGCTTTCTTTTTCTTTCCATCCGGATCTGGGATGTGTAGCAGCCGCAACATTTCCCGTCCCAAATCAGGAGCAGAAGTTCTGGATGCTGCAGCTACTTTGATTCCACGATCACGTAGAGAGTAGAGAATCGAAGGAACTTCACGATAGAAGGCAAAGTCCTGCCCGAAGCGGTCTTTTGCTGAATCGTGATCCGTAGAGGCTTTCAGAGGAGGCGTGACATGAGTATCAACCCAAAAGGGCCACAATGTGTAATCCAGGTCAAAGACGATCAGCTTGGGGAGAGGGCCATCGTTGAGAGAAGCTGGCGGGGTGATATCGGCCGACTCTGTGGGGATTGATGACTTGCTGCCTTTCTTGGGCATTGTGGGGAGTAGAGCAGCAATGAAGCTGCAGAGAGCGAGGCGGTTAACGTTGGAATACAGCTTAAGCGTAGATGTCACACTGCAGGTCGAAACAAGACCCCGAAGATGTTGCCGTCTTCTTCTTGTCTACGGTACCACCAAGTACGAGGTACCTATGTATACCGACTCAGGTACAGGTACGAGTGATTCTTGGATGATATGGAAGCTTCCAAGCTGTTGACGTCAGCCTGGCCCCAGATAGAGGATGGAGCGTTGAGAGCTGATTCGCCGGTGACAATTAAGCTTAAATGCATGCAGCATTTTTGGCCGAGTTTTATCCAAAATATGCCGGAAGTACAATTACTGGTATATGTACAAATACCCGGTATGTAATGTGTAAGGATGTACCAGGGCCACGGCCAGGCGAGCCAGGCTCCAAGGGCAGGCCGCAAGCTCGGCAAGACCATTTACTGACTTTTTCCTGCCATCCATTTGCTTCCGCTTTTCTCCCTCTAAACTCTCACTCACTCACTCTCACCCACTCACTCTCACTCTCACCAGACAACAAACTGAAAACTACCTATACCTATACCCATTGTTGGAATCGCCTCAATTCCGCCACTACCACCCATTCCAACTCTGCAATTTCAAGAAATCCTTCTCCATCAAAGCTTTTACTCACATTTTCATCTCTGCACAACCCCTCGTGCCCCTCAAGATGGCATCCGCGCTGAGCATCCTTGCGTTGGCCGCCGCTTATGTTCAACAGTCAGAGAGCATGGACTTTCACGACGAGATACCCCGTTTCGGGATTCGCAGTGCAAGATCTTCAGATATCCCTCTCTTGGATCGCGTCGAAAGGTCTGCCGCAGAAGTTTTCCGAACCGTCGACCTGGACACCCTCGCAGATAGACCAACACTCGACATTCATACTCTCGCAGTCATGACACGCTCAAATCACCTCTGGATAGCCGTCAATGATTGGGATCAGCCAATTGGTTTCTTGGGAGGCGAGAGCATGCACGGAAACTTTCACATCACGGAGATCTCGGTCGCACGAGACTTTCAAGGACGGGGAATTGGAAAGGCTTTGATGCGGACCATGATGGAACAAGTCCAGAGCGAAGGATACAAATTCATCACTCTGACAACCTTTAAAGATGTTCCTTGGAATGGTCCTGTAAGAATTCCATCCAGCTCACACTTCTTTTGCCACATGGTTGTTTTGCCTCTGTTTGCCTCTCGCTCGCACAGATTTCGTGCTAACCCTTTCCAAATTAGTGGTACCAAAAACTGGGGTTCAAAGAAGTGAGCCCTCGAGCGATGAAGAAGCAATATTCCGAAATACTCAAGGAGGAGGCACAGAGTGCTGGTGTGGATCCTGATCGCAGGTGTATTATGCGCAAGCTGCTTTGATGGTCTTCTCGGTTGACACAACCAAATTTTCATCACGATGGGAATTTGCCTAAAACGAACACGAAAGAATGTCTCCCGACGACACTTGAATCCAGCTGTCTGTAAAAAGCAGTAATGGAGAGCTACCAAGCTTAAAGACATATACGAATTACGAAGCAGAACCTTCGGGGATACGAGAAAACTGTGAGTAGAATTGGAGGGATCGCTACGGGGAGTATCCCAGGATCTTATAAAGTATGAACCGAGCCCGGTGGTCGACACCATGCCATGATTATATGCAGGAGTTGGGATTTGTTCGATGAATCGATTGATTTGCTAAAAAAGGTTTGCATTGCAATTTTTTGACGGATTTCGATACAGGATGTGGGGTTCCATTTCCATTCGACGAGTAGCAGAGGATAATGGCCTTGCTCAAAAAGCTCGAATTTAGAAGGATTGGAAGTTTCGCAGCTTTCGGCTGCACAGGGGCTGCAATTTGCTAGCAACATTATGTACTATTATGGAATGGGATTTTATGCATTTGGGAGAGTATGCTGCTGCTGTTTTTTTTTTCAAATCTAGGCTCACATGAGTCTGGAATAGGTTAGCCAATTCAGTGCATACCTCCGTACCCATTTTGCAGATGTGCATGATGAAGCAGGTGAGTGATTGTTTTAATTGCTTTTTATCACCTGATCGAGACACCGAGTAGATACTTACCGGTCAGAATATGCCTGTTACTCAGGTATAATTGATTAAAATTATAAAACTTATTGGTCAGTGGGTAGAATCGAGGGCAGTCAGCAATTTGGCTGATGTAGCAGCAGCATCAGAATGCCCGTCTGCATGTAAGTTCAAGGGGGAGAAGGTAGCTCCCTAAGTCGGAGCTCCTACGGATTAACATGCATTTCCTATCAGCTCCATATCTTGCATTTATTTCACAGCTTTACAAACCTTTCAATGTACCGAGTATAACATATTTTCAGTGATTTACGTAAATAAATATTCAAACAACGAACTCTGCTATCAAAGCACAAAGATGGTGCCGAGTGATATTGAGGTTACAATTACGACGCTGGCTACCATCCCCCACCTTGCAGCTCAAATCCCCTAATCTTTCCATAGTCAAGAGAGGGGTCCTTCATAGACCGAAGATTGGAATGAAGTAGAGTTAGCACGAAAGTTGGTGTAGCTCGACACTACTATTTGGGTACTAAAATCTTACGATCACAGGATGGCTTCAACGTCAACCCAGAAAATGACACAGGTAGACTTGGAGAAAGAGGCGACAACGACAAGGGGACCAATTAGTCCACCGTATCTGGAAATCAATGACACAGGACACGTTCAAGAGTTAGAACGGAATTTCTCCCTTCTATCGATTTGTTCCGTCGGAATAGTGACGGGCAATACTTGGGCTGCTATTGGTGGTACGATTGCTGTCGCCATATAGTAAGTCGGCAAATTTCTAAATCTTTGGATTGAATGCTAAGTGGAGGTAGCAATGGAGGTCCTCCGGGTGTGCTTTATGAGTTTATTGCTGTGTCGCTCTTTTATTGGTTGATTGCTGCTTCTCTTGCTGTAAGTGTTGGTCTGGAAGGAATGACATTCGCGGTATTGACGGAAATTTCAAGGAACTTGCTTCGTCGATGCCTAGTTCGGCTGGTGTTTTTCATTGGGCTTCAATTACTCCCGGTCCCAAGTATGGACGGGTCATTGGATGGTTTGCTGGGTGGTGGAATACTTTTGCATGGATTTGTGGCACTGGTAAATGAAGCACCTTATTCGAATCGACCATGCTAATATTTTGTAGCTTCATTGACAAGTATCTGCGCCCAGATTGCAATTGCAATGTATGGACTTTCAAGACCCGAGTATGTACCAGAAAGGTGGCATGTATTCGTTGGCCAACTAACCATCTCTTGGATTTCCTGCTTTACTGTTCTCTTCGCCAATAGAGCACTCCCCATGATCAGCAACGTGGGAATCTTGTTCTGTCTCGGCGGGCTACTGATTACAATACTCGCCTGTGCTATCCTGCCTCATCAAACAGGCGCTGGATACGCCACTTCTTCATTCGTCTGGAAAAACTGGGCAAATCAAACTGGATACAGCAGCAACGGCTTCGTATTCCTAGCTGGCATGCTCAATGGAGCGTACTCGATCGGAACCCCCGATTGCTGTGCCCACCTCGCAGAAGAGATCCCAAATCCAAAACGCAACGTCCCCCTCGCAATGGCAGCACAGATGATCATCGGTTTCTTCGCCGCATTCTTATACTTGATCGCCATTCTCTACGCAACCAAAGATCTCGACGCCGTCCTCTCATCCCCTTACTTCCCTCTAATGCAGATATACATCCAAGCTACCGGCTCCCACGCAGGCACAATAGGTCTCCTCTTCGTAATCCTCCTCCCTCTCATATGCTGCTGCACCGGAACATTCATCACAGCCGGCCGCGGAGTCTGGACCCTCGCCCGCGACGAAGCCATCCCCTTCTCCTCCACCCTCGGACAAATCTCCCCGCGCTTCAAGAACCCTTTCAACGCCACCATTCTCTGTGGTGTCTTCTCCACGATCCTGGGCGCGATATATGTCGCCTCGACTACAGCATTCAACGCCTTCGTCGGCTCTTTCGTCGTCCTATCTACGCTCTCCTATCTCGCCGCTATCCTACCTTTCATCCTTACAAAACGCTTCGATAAGACCTCTGCGGACCAGGGAGATTTTATGAATAGTATGACACCGGGACCGTTTCGGATGGGGAAGAGGATGGGGTATGTGGTTAATGGCGTTTCTTGTGCTTATATTGTTGTTTTTGTGGTGATTTTTTGTTTTCCTTATAGTATGCCTGTGACGGCTGTTAATATGAATTACTCGTCGTTGATTGCGGGGGCGGTGACGCTTGCTAGTGGGGGTTGGTGGTTTGTTAAGGGGAAGGGATATGTTGGGCCAAGGGTCTTGATTGGTGAGGTGATTGTTATGGGGGAGCGGGTAGGGAAGAGGGAGTAAGAAGGTTTTCAGAGTGTTTGCTTGTCTGTACCTGGAACGGCCTTGGAATCTGTGATTATATCTGAAGGGACTCATGCTACAGTGTCAAATCCTCGTAGCTTTTGGTATGTTTCAAGTACCTGTAAAATTAGAATATTAGCCATGTAAATATCTTTCATTTCCTAGTTTGACCTATACAAACAAGGCTCTGTTTACAGTAAGCGACATCTGGTCAATCTTTAGATGGTATAATGTTTGTAGGTACGACACGGGGAGTAGATTTCACAGGTTTAGAAAGCAGGAGAGAGTTATAAGGAGACAGGTTTGTGTCACAGACGACTGCATTACTATCACGAGCAATACGCTTGACTGAATGTATCTTGTTGAAAGAGTACATCAAGTAAAAGGAGTGTAAATCCACGAAGTCCAATAAACACCGCCAAGAAACATCCTTGCTTAACGAGATAACACCTCCCTCCCCCCCCTTCCACCCCTTCAGAGTCCAGACAGAAGAACCATACAAAGTAAAGATCTTTCTACTAAACCACATCGCCACCCTCCTTTCCACTGTAATACATTAGTACTAGATTAAACTAAAAGCCACTAGGAAGAAATACTTTGTTGAAAACAGCTTAGTTACAAATACAAGTACGTAAGCAGGTCGTTCCCGACAAGCAGAAAATGGTGTTTCCCGAACACGCACAGAACTGGTCTTGACAGATATTGGTGTCGCTGAGCCCGGCTTGACAACGAACTTTGAAGCTTGTAGCATCGGTGTGGAGAGCGGTAAAGTTGAGGTTCGTCTCGAGTGTTATTCCGTGGGCTGCCCCCAGCAAAATTGTGGAGAGCACTGCGCCGATTGCTAGGTTGAATTGCATTTTTGTTGTTGGAGGTGGCTTTGAAGTGGCTAGCAAGTGGAAGATTAGTGGATTTCTTCGTGGTATGGTTGTCAAGGTTTCCAGGAGCTTACTGTGTGGAATGGCAAGTGATAATGGATGTTCAGAAAAGGGCGAAGACTGGAAATCTTCTTTATATTTATACAACTGTACATTTGGCTGTGTATGGGTGTTCGCTAAAGTCTTTCGATGGGCGACTCGTAGGGCGACTCGCACCATCGTAAACGACTGGCCACCGACATTCTCGTTTGCAAGCGAAGACGCGAAGGGCTACGTGCAGACAATATCTCGACCGAATTTAGTTTATTAAATTAATACTCAGCGCGAAGCCCCTCTTTCGAACAACTTCGAAAATTTTCCACGTATAGAGTGTTCTCGATATAGCCCGTAGGATCACTATAATTCTTATCGTAGCTAACGATAATCCAGTTCTAAGCGAGCGGTACCTCACCGCTTGTTTAGACTATATACTACCTACTCCCTTCTCCTTCCCTAAGAGGGTAGCTCTAAAATAATATAAAAAGAATCTGAATCTGTGCTCTGCGGTAGGGGAGGAGGGAAGGGGAGGGTAGTACTTACAGGCCTCTATACCGTCACTTGGCCGTTATGCCACATCTTGTCTTTGTTGTTTGTTTGGTGAATTTTCTATGTTTTTTTTGGCTTTTCTCAGACAAGCCCCCAACACCTGCACAGTTCGAACCGTAGTATCAGTAGTCGCAGGGACCCATCCATTGGCCCCTATAGCGTGCTTCGTCCCTGACAGGCTGTAGAGCCCGCTGCCTCAGTCCACCAAGCTGACCCCATCCATTGGGCCAACTGGTGTCGTGAAGTTATTTTCTGTGTTTGTTCCTTGTGTCTTTCTCTTTGGTGACGAATAAATCCTTATACATGAATCTTGCTCCTTGGCCGCCCATCTATTGGCGACCAGAAGTTACATGGAGTGCAAGGTTAACTGTTTTTTAATGTTAGCATAAGATTGTCGTCGATCCGACCGCTGAGCCACCGATTCTTTTTTGGTTGATGGTCGGATGCTTATTACTAAATATAAGAGTGCGTTTGTGTGCGGTCGGTTGAATTGCGGCTATATTAGCTGGAAGTGAATATAGTGAGAAGAGATGAAAAGTGATGGTTGGCCAAAGGAGTCAGAATTTCGGCTAAAAGTAAACACAAAATCGCGAAAGGAACCAGGATTTCTTGGATCAACTTTCACTTACTATGCACACTCTAAAAACCATGACCCTAATCCTAACCTTAAGCCATCGGAAAATTGTGCAGGTTTTTCCGACTTGCCGTTGCCAGCCGTCCACCATAAAAGAATTAAGCAAACACAATTTACACTTAAGTTCCGTTTGCGCAAAACACAACGCTAGTGCCGCCGACCTGTTCATACCTAGAATAACGGCAAAGATACATCATGTCGTAATCAGAAGACGACATGAGTTCTTCTTCCTCTGAGCCTCCCATTTTTACGCCAGAGCAGCAAGAGTGTCTTGACTTCTATTGGAACGAGTACACAGTCAAAGAACACCGACTGCGCCCACCAAAGTCACAGAGTCGCAAGATCGCTGAACGCATCTCTGAGATAGGGCCTCCAGTCACAGCCCAGATTGTTGGAATGTAAGTAGTACCCTAGTATCAACAATCCAAACTCGCTAACTAACAACTGAACAGATACTTCGCACAGCGTTTGGCGGATGAGACAGGTATTCGCTTATCTTCCTTTGATTCCCTGCAGAACAAAACTAACATCTGCACTTGAAGGTACACCTAGAATAACCAAGAAAACAAATGAGCAGCTCCAACTCCTTCAAGACAGCTTCAGCAAGGACCCGTACCCAACCGGCGAGCTCATACCCCTAGTCCACAAATCCAACTTGACCAGGCGACAAGTCCAAACTTGGTTCCGGCAACAACGACACAAGACCACCAACAACAGAGGCGTCCTCAACTCTGCCAATGGTCCCCAAACGGACAGTCAAGCTGTCATTTTTATGTGGAACAAATACAGAAATGACGGTGTTTCGTACGTCGTATGCTTGGAGTATGGAGTAGTTAGTCCTGTGAATGGAATGCCAGGGCCCAGTATTCCTAGACCAGACTACAAAACGCCAGCAGAACGGGACCTGTACGTTAAGAACTTGGATAGTTATTGTATGGGCATGAACAGATACCATGGGCACATAGATCAGTACATTTTGTATCTGATGAGGATTTGGAAGCTAGTGTATGGGGATTACTATAATTGGTGGAGCGGATGATAGAATCTAGCAAAGTTGGAACTTTTATCTCCTGAGACCAGAAATAGAGTAGCTATCCAAGTAGTAAGGAAATCTACCAACCTTGTATTTACTACGTTCTCAATATTAAGATTAAGACACCTGGTTATTACTCTGTACATACTATATAAAAATTTGTTATACTAAACTTCTAGGACAAATAGAATATTTGTCTTAGGATACCTAGGTTAATAAAAAGTAAGAGTTAATAGTTATTCTAAGCTCTCTATATAATTATTATAGGTATACTAAACTTCTAGGACAAATAGAATATTTATTTTAGAATACCTAAATTAATAGAAAGTAAGAGTTAATAGCTATTTTAAGCTCTCTATATAATTATTTTAGTTATACTAGACTTCTAGAATAAATAGAATATCTATCTTAGAATACCTAGGCTAATAAAAAGTAAGATTTAATAGTTATTCCAAGCTCTTTATATAACTATCTTAACTATCTTAGTTATACAAGGCTTCTAGGATAATATAATTCCAAAAGAAGTATATCTAGAGTTTCGCCTAAATGTCTAATATATCTACTATCGTTTCTAGTATATCTACTATCGTTTCTATATAGAAATCTTGCTATATATGAGCTGCCTTAAGTTATAAATAGCCCTAGCTAGAAAAAATAGGTTGAATTAGAATTTGAAAGGTATATCCATTTATAGACAAGAAAGTAAATATTATTCTAGTATAAAAAGACGTCTGAAGCTATGTTCTATAGCTCTTAGCTCATTTATTTCTTTGAAATTCTATGAAGATACATTTGAATTCAATTAGGTGAAGCATATTAGCTAATAGCAGTTGAGCAAAGATTCAATAGATGCTTGTACATCTAGCCATACTAGCGCCTGCTGGTCGCGTGGGATACACAGACAGTGATCGTGTTTACTTGTTCTTCAAATAACCAGAGCGCAAAACTCGCAAAAATCTCATTTCAGAAGCCAACCACCGACTTCTCAAATCTCAACACTCTACCCCAACAACGCCCAAACACGAAACTGATCACTCACTACACCCAAGAGTACGTCAAAAAACAAGCAAGATGACCGGACCCTTTACGCCCTCCCAAGAAAAAGCGTTCAAGGAAAGTTATGCCCGAGACTGCAACCCCACGATCGGAGAGACCATCCTCTTAGTTCATACCACTGGATTGGAAAAGCACCAGGTTACGCGATGGTTTGGTAGACGTCGGTCGGAAGCTAGAGGTAGAGGGGAGGAGTTGAAGACTGTGAATGCGGAGAAGAATGGAAGGACTGCTCATTCTATGTGGGCCCGTTATTGACGTGATCCAGAGGGATATGCGGAGGGATTGAGATGTGGTAGAATTGATTTGGTTGATGGTGGGGAGACTGGGAAGGGAGGTGCGGAGGATGGTGGAAAGGAGCGTGGAAAGGAGAAGGATGATGGTGGGGAGGTTGGGGAGGGAGGTGCAGAGGAGAGTGGAAAAGAGGGTGAAAAGGAGGAGGAGGATGATGAGGCTGGAGTGAAGGGTGTGAATGAGGAGGAGGATGAGGAAGAACTCAAAGACCCTCTTGATGAATCTGGTAATGATGCCTATGTGGAAGACAGCCCAGACCAATAACTTACTCCGAGAACACGCATCCTACTAGGGGTAGCTGGAAAGTGAGAGTGAGAACAACAACAATCCGACCAGAAAGCATCGCATCGTATGAGAGTAGAGCAACAGAACTCACCAAATCCGTCCAATGAAAGAAAATTGAGACTCGTGAGGAGCTAAGCGAGATGGGGTTGTCTTGAAGAATATATCTGGGAGCACTATATACGCACTGACTTACCTAGATAATGATACCCCTTCTTCTCGCGAAAGTATACTACGTGTCCCATAGATGTCCCTTTCTCAAAAAAAAAAAAAAAAAAAGTAGAATATATATTCAAGTGATGTCGTTGCAGCCGAGAAACTCAATTCAGAAGCCGGAATAAACTTTACCCACCCCCACCCCCACCCCCACCCCCTTAACTCCGAACGAGTAAAGGCGGGGTAGCTCCCCACCTCAACACGCACGATTTGTCAACCCCCTCACAAGCGATCTATACCCCCTCCCTCCTCACATCTCACATCTCAATTCCCTCATCCTCCTACTCATACATGCTCCCAAGAACCCTCCCGCGTCTCCGCCAACTCCAAGCGCACAGCAAACTCCGCGTCCAAGCTCCCAACCGCATCCAAAGTCAATTCCTAAGACCCCTCATTTACCCCACATTCCCAATCCGGACATTCGTCAGGACCTTCGCCATGCCACCGCTGCCCAAGGTCATGAAAGGTGTGTTGATCGAGAAGACGGGTGGGGTGGAGGTTTTGCAGTATAAGACTGATCTACCGGTTCCCGCGCCGAAGGAGGGTGAGATCTTGGTGCGGAATGAGTTTATTGGGGTTAATTATATTGATACGTGAGTTCTTCTCTTTCTCTTCTTCCTACTATCTCCCAGTTCCTTTCCAATTCAAACAAACCAACTCCCCTTGATCTCCGCTCGAAAAATTGTTTTGAAATGAATCAAACTGAATTAGAAAACCAGCTACTTCCGAACTGGTCTCTACCCCGCCCCCAAACCCGAGATCCTAGGTCGCGAAGCAGAAGGAACCGTAATCTCTATCGGCTCCGGAAACAAGTATAACATCAAAGAAGGCTCCCGAGTAGTCTGGCTGGGCACAGGCGCCTACGCAGAATACAGCGCTGTATCCGTAGAAAAAGCCTATGTCTTACCTGAAGGATTACCTGCTGGTATTGGAGCTGCGGCTTTATTGCAAGGTAATTATCTATTCCCTCTTCTCTCCTACTACAGTACCTCCATACCCATAAAGAGCCCAAAACCAACATCCAAATCCTAACAAAAACACCCAGGTCTAACAGCCCTAACCCTAATCCGCGAATCCCACCCCGTGCAGCCCGGCGACTTCATCCTCGTCCACGCCGCCGCCGGCGGCGTCGGGCTATGGCTCTGCCAACTGCTCAAAGCGCTCGGAGCCCATACCATCGGGACTTCCTCCACGCAAGCCAAGATGGACGAGGCGACGGCGAACGGCGCCGAGTTCATGGTCAATTACAAGACGGAGACGGATTTCGTGGGGAAGATTAAGGAGATTACGAAGGGCGAGGGGGTTAGGGCGGTCTTTGATAGTACGGGGAAGGATCAGTTTGAGAATGATCTCGAGGTGTTGGCGAGGAAGGGGAGTTTGGTTAGTTTTGGGAATTCGGTTAGTGGTTTCTCTCTTTCTTTTTTACTCTTGCTTGGGATGGAACGGGGACCGAAGTGTGATGAAGTGATGGAGATGGTTGGGAATTGGAGATGTGCTAATAGCTTATAGTCCGGGGCTGTCCCTCCTTTCGTGATCTCCAGATTAGCGCCGAAATGTCTCAAGTTACTCAGACCGCAACTATTCGGTTACATCTCCACTCGAGAGGAGTACGAGAAATACTGCGGCGAGCTATTCGACTTCATCCTCAAAGACAACATGAATGTCAAGATCCACGAGACGTACCCACTTGCTGATATCCAAAGAGCTCACACGGATATTGAAAGCAGGAAGACTACCGGAAAGTTGCTTTTGAAACCATAAATTGTAGTCTAGCTGTAATATGACTCTTATCTGCTCTTCTAACTTTTTTTTATTTCTTTGCGCATGCAATCTACCCAAAAGTGCTATGGAACACGCGATGTGTAGAACTATTTCTTTTCTGCCTTTACAGCCTCCACCAGAGCTGCTGGTGGCTCTTGTCGATAACCTTGTGGGTTGTTACTAACCCATCTCCATAAATCTTCGCATGCATCTTCAAGCGTGAGCTCTGTCTTCCATTTGAGTTCCTCGTTTGCGCGAGCTGGATTTGCGGTCAAATCCAGCACATCACCTGCTCGTCGTCCAACAACATCGTACTTTAATGGGTGTCCAACAACTTTGGTAAACGCATTAATCATTTCGAAAACTGTACATCCACGTCCAGAGCCCAAATTCCAGGCTCGTACTCCAGGGTTCTTCTCTCGGAGGTGGTTGAGAGCAGCGAGATGTCCTTTGGCCAAATCAACGACGTGGATATAGTCGCGAATAGCAGTTCCATCCCTCGATGGGTAGTCTGTCGCTTATTAGCAAAGAGTTTAAACTTTGTGCGTAAAAGTTACGCACCATCACCAAAAACGAATAGCTTCTCGCGCTGGCCAGTCGCAACCTGGCCAAGGAGAGGCAAGAGGTTAAAAGGTACACCCAAAGGATCCTCGCCCATAATGCCGCTTGGATGAGAACCAGCAGGGTTGAAATATCTCAACAGAGCTCCATTCCATTGCTCATATGGTTTGCCGGCCTTTTTCGCGTTGTCGCGTTGCGCATTTATGTGATCAGTGATGACCAATTCGATTGTGCTCTTGGTTCGTCCGTAGGGGTTTGTTGGGCCAATTGGGCAGTGTTCTGGGATGGGAATCATGCCCTCGTGTTTGCTAGCGTCGCCGTAGACGGTGGCAGAGGAGGAGAAGACAATGTTTGGGACATTGTGCTTGGTCATGCATCGTAGAAGAGTGATGGTTCCTCCGACATTGACGCGATAGTATTCCAGTGGGATTTCAGAGGATTCGCCTACAGCCTGAATTGGTCATGTCAGCTTGGAAATGTCAAGCGACGCGCAGAGTAGAATCTAGATACCTTGAGGGCTGCGAAGTGGATGACGCTGTCGATGTTGGGATGCGCTGCGAAGACTTTGTCTAAGGCTGCTTCGTCTGTGATATCGACTTTGTGGAAGATAGGTCGCTTTCCGCACAGTAACTGGATGCGATCCAGAGAAGTTTCGCTTGCGTTGTAGAGACTGTCGACGACGATTACTTCGTAGCCATGTTCGAGGAGAGCCAGACTGGTAAAGCTGCCAATATAACCGGCGCCTCCGGTAATGAGAACCGTTCCGACGGGTGCCATGATTATGGGTTTGGTGGGAGGAGTTGAAGGAGTGGAGGAGAGAAGGTGGTCGTAGGTAGACCGTAGAACGCCCGCGTAGACGGGTATTTGAGGTGGGATGTAAGTCCCTATATCTTGGACTGGTGGGGTACTGTAGGGAGACTAGGTGCTGCGGCTGCGGGCTGATGTCCACAAGTTTCCCCCTCTAAGAAAATGGGGGGCCTATCACTCGACTGCCCTGAATGGAGCTGAAATGGTGCAGCTGCATGATGACGGAAATTGGTTTCGGAGATATGAATGAGCTTCTTCTCGACAGTTTTGGGCCATTTTATATATATTTGAAACTACAATTGAGAGATGCAGCCGTGGAATGCTGTGCGGAGGAAGGTGGTACAAGAGCAGATGGAGGGGTAATTTTCAATTTTTAGTTTTCCGCCTTGGTCGGTTAGCTATCGTTCGTTATCGTCACCGTGAGACAAGTTACTCGTACAGTAAGGATGAACCTGAAGATTTCATAGAAGAAGTACCGGCTTTTTCCCGCCAAGTGCGAGGTGTGAGTACATAAGAGGGACAATGAATAGAGCAAGTACATGAAAGCGTATTAAGGAGAGGTATATGAAAGGATATTAAGTAGAGTGAGTGTGTTTTATTGTCCTGAGTATCTATTGGTAAAGCAATAGTGGTTCTTCAAAATAATCCTTGTAGTCTACCAGGACAACCAAAGCAACTATAAGAATCAGAAATATAGGGTGATGAACTCGATTGATCTACCAACACAACACAGAACCTGAGAAGCAGAGAACTCTTCATCAGCAGTAACTTTAAGGGTAGAACGGCATTGAGGACTTGCCTCCTGGAAAGCCTCCTCGTGAGACTTCTGCGCCTCTTTGCATTCTTTACCTTGTCACAAAGAGTTACGCAAAAGGCAAGTCTTCTGGAAACAATTCGCTTCATTTATAGCTCGTCCTCGCTTATGGGAGTGATGCTTTGAAATACTCCAAGAACCGAATTCTCATAGGATTTGCAAAGTAACATTCAATTGTGCACGTATTGACATTTCATAATGTACAAGTGAGACATCCAACAAGCCAATATCTTTCTTGTACGAGTATAGTGATTAATCCCATAGAGTGGTATATACCTACTCAAGTGCGAGTACCTACCTCTCGAGTATGGGTCTACGGATACTCGTACCCGTAGACAGTCTCTCTACGGGCATTACAAGGATCCCCGACGAAGACGGCGGGGTTCACCAGCCACCGTGGCTGAATCGCTGGATTCGGCGCGTTCACCCGAAAACATCGCGTATTTTCCTCATTGTCGAGCAAACAAAGATGCGCTGATGCTCTTTCTGCTTGCGGCTGCGGAACCTTTGTCGAGTTGCGGCCATACAATTCAATCCAATTCCAATTCACTGCTGTTGCATCTGCTTCAAAAGGATTCATTACATCTTTTAGAACTACAGCACACATTGCATTGCATGCGCGCGCGCACTGTCTGTCCCCACCTGCACTCGCACTCGCACCCGCACCCCAAAACCCATCATCATCATCAACTCGGGAGCTTAGCTTGGTCGCATTGTCGCATACTCAACCACCACCGCCAACATGCCTCCTATTTCTCGCCGCAACGCCGGCAACAGGGGACCGACGGTACCTCCAACAACAAATCGAAACACGAGAAGAACTGTAGGACTTGATCCAGGAATCCAAATTCGTACCGCCAATTCCTATGGCGACCCAAGCCCTCCACTTCCACGCCCGGTCTCGTCGACAACGACACCTTCTTTTACAGATGTGATTCGCAATCTGGAGCCGGAGCCAATACGGGCAAGACCAGAGTCTGGGAGGGGTAAGTCTCGAGCTCTTGCTCTTCAAATCGGCCTATGCTAATGTTGATATAATGGTTAGTTGGAACGGCAAGTATCACATATGCGCCTGACCCAAATCGAAATTATGGCGACGAATCCTCCATCAATAGAGGAGCCGGTTTTGACGACTCGTCCGTGGTAACGCCAAGCAGTGGCGATGAAGGAACTGGGACAGACGAGTCAGAAGAAGAGCCGGTAGAGGAGGTTACACCAGTGCGACAGTCACCTAGGGTCTCATCGAAGAACCCATCGCCCCCAACCAGAATCTCCCCTCGAGACACAACAAGAGGGAAAACGCCTTCGCCTCCCAAATCCCAAGATCCCCCGATCAGAGCATCGTCTCGAACCGGGTCGTCTGGTACGACAAGGGTATCTCCTCCAACCCGAGGATCACGTCGAGGCAGCGAAGCAGTTGAATCCTCTACAGACCGAGGTTCGCGTCGAGGAACCGAAAGAGGCAGTGATGAAACCGTCTTTACTAGCACTCGAGGGTCCCGCCGAGGGAGTGAAAGGGTCAGCGATGAAACCGTGATTGCTAGCACTCGAGGGTCCCGTCGAGGGAGTGAAAGAGTCAGCGATGAGCCCGTAGTTTCTACTACTCGAGGGTCTCGTCGAGGCAGC
This sequence comes from Hymenoscyphus occultus, assembly GCA_900536445.1. Taxonomy (NCBI): domain Eukaryota; kingdom Fungi; phylum Ascomycota; class Leotiomycetes; order Helotiales; family Helotiaceae; genus Hymenoscyphus; species Hymenoscyphus occultus. The sequence goes on from UNPT01000068.1 coordinate 29,837, forward strand.
GAAGCAGTTGAATCCTCTACAGATCGAGGATCGCGTCGAGGAACTGAAAGAGGCAGTGATGAAACCGTCTTTACTAGCACTCGAGGGTCCCGTCGAGGCAGTGAAGTAGGTGAACCCTCTACAGATCGAGGATCGCGTCGAGGAACTGAAAGAGGCAGCGAAGCAATTGACCCGACTACGGACCGAGAATCCCGTCGAGGAACTGAAAAAGGCAGCGATGAACCCGCGGTATCTACAACTCGAGGGTCCCGTCGGGGTAGCGATGCAAGCGTCCGAGGATCACCGAGAGGTTCTCCCACTAAATCGGGGAGTCCACGAAACCAGGATGATGATGGAGAGACAATGTATGAATATGTTCTGGGCTTCTTCGAATGGATGTATCTCAATGTCAAGGAGTTCATCTCTACCATCTTCTTTACCATTGGTTCATCCATTCGATCTGCAATTGACAAGACTTATGCATCTATCGTATGGATCTTTTGGAAAAATTTAGGCGGTCTGTGGTCAGGCATCGCTGCAGGTTTTCGGGGTGTTGAAGCCCTCTACAAATTGTTGATCATAAGGGGTGGAAACTGGCTCTGGGAGCAACTTCCTGCTGGCTTTATCAAAGACGTCTGTGCTTATATTCTGACGGCACTCATGGGCATCATCTATTTTATCCTCATGTTTTCCATCCTTTATGGAATGTATCGTGCGATGAAAGGGGTAGGATCGAGGATCTTGTCGCCCTCGTCATCCTCCGTGCCTGGTCAGTCTGAGCCTTACAATTGGAACGTTGCCGACCGTGTATCGAATTTGAATCCAATCCCAAGCATCAAAGACGGGTTCTCAAAGTACTTGCCTTCAGGAGTATCCAAAGACGGGTTCTCAAAATACTTGCCTTCAGGAGTATCCAAAGATTATGATTTCGCGGCACCACAAAATGAAAAGCTCGTTGATGCAGCATTTGCAGATCTCCCAGAATATGTTGCAGTCACAATAGGTGAAGATGGACGCACCACGGTGCCCAATGAGCTTTGGGCCGCTATTAACGATAAAACTCGCGCGGTTGATTCATCCGGCCCAGCGACCACCGGACTCGGTTCATCTGGAAAGAAGTCCGCTCCAATATGGGACAAGTTCGTCAGTGATAACGCCAAGCAGATCTCCTCTATACAAAGCGCAGACCCCGAGCTGAAGAAGCAACATCCAAAATATTTTGAAGAAAATAGAATGGTTCCCAAAAAGAACATAATCGACATGATTCGTCAAAGCTACAAGGAGCAGCAACCATCCATGGGCCCAGAACTCAAAAAACTTGCCGCTAAATTAGAAAAGGCTGAAAAAGAACTCCAGAAGTTGCAGAATAATCGTGGTGGTGGTGTTTCGGAAACTCGAACGAGAGAGCTCGTTTCCGATGGAATCTCCGCCTTGTTGGTCAATGATCAATTGCAAGCCCTGGCTGAACATCTCTTGAGAGGTAATATCAATAATGGCATGAATCGTATCAACCACTGGTCTCGTGGGACTGGAGCTGTTGTTGACGGTCAGATGACATCGCCAAATTATGTCTTCCCATTCATGGATAGAGGATGGTTCTCGAAACAATTCCGTCGAGCGATCAACAACCCAGTGCCAGCGCCCAACCCCCCTACTGCAGCACTGGAGAGATGGGAGGAACATGGAGATTGCTGGTGTTCCCCTTCGAAGGACGCCAATGGGTATGGACCAACCATTGGAGTTATTTCTTCCCACCACTTCTATCCGGATCAAATAATTGTTGAGCATATCGCTCCAGCGGCATCTATTGCTCCCGGAGCGACACCCAAAAACATGGAGCTACTTGCCTATATTGAAGATTTTGATGCCTACGATAAGGTGATCAAGGTCTCCAACCACCATTTTGATGATGGAAAAGACTTGACACCCAAACATGAGTTTCACTACGTCAAAATCGCTTCTTGGACTTATGATGCCAATGGTACAATGAGCCAATCCTTCACGCCCCAGATAAATCTGAAGGATTTCTCAGCGCCGGTCAATCGGTTGGTGGTAAGGGCTAAGGATAATTGGGGAGACAACATTCCTTATACTTGTCTTTACCGCGTGAAGATGCATGGGGATATTCATCCGGAGGAGTTGGTGAAGAGTCGAGCAATCAAGAAGGATGAGGATTGAGAAAGTGAATATGTGACTCATGAAATTAGGGTGAAAGGAAGGAGTACTGTGGGAAAAAGTGGGGGAGTTTTGTGTGGTTGATTGGTATTATAATTACTTGTCTGTCTTTTCTTGCTTTTGTCTCGTTTTTCCTGCGTTTGGTGTTTTGCTGTTTGTCTTTTTTTTTTTTTTTTTTTTTTTTTTTTTTTTTTGCAAAGGCTTGGATTTGGGGGTGGATGGCGTTGATATTGGGGTTGTGGGAAGGCGATTGGCGATTGGCGATTGGGGATTGGGGACAATTGGAGTTGGGACTTAAATAGATGGGATGATGGGGCATTACAGTACAGTACTGACAGTGGGTATTCCTGTATAATTCCAGCCGCAAGAATCGCGGAGCTATAGTAGAGGTGTGTAGGGATGAAACGTCTAATGAATGAGATATTTGTTTTGACTCTTGTGATTTCGTTTCGTCGTGTAGGTAGGTTGGGTGCGGCGACACTGACATCTTTTCTTTTGAGCTTTTGAGCGGCTTGCTTTGAGTATGTAATGTACTGCCTCCGGCTCTTGAGATTCAGCTGTACTATCATACAAGAAGGGATGTATATAAGTATCAATTAAGGTACGAGACACCTCGACACACCTCACCTCACCTTTACAATATCGGTACTGTACCTTTAAGCGATACTCCAAATTCCATCAAAGGGGAGAGGAGACAGGAAATAATAGCATCCGTCCATCTTAATACAATTTATAGTTCTTATCAACCAAAATTCAAACTCATCCCTTGACCCCAAACCAGGAAACCCGTGTTATCGCTAATATACAGTATATACAGTATTTCGAAATTTGAAGGATCTTGATGGTTGACTGAGTAATGAAAAGATGTCAAGATGTCAAGATGTTAGATGTTAAGATGAGAATGTACGAGGTATATAAAGAAGAACATGATAAATATCTAGATAAGATATAAAACACATCTACCTAGACCCTTCTTGGGATGCCACGGGATGAAAGATCTAAGTATTATATCAAGGGTATATTCTCGTCCCCATTCTCATCCTCATTCTCATTCTCTCGCTACCACCACATAATAAAAATAAGCGAGAATCCGAGATCCCTCCAAATTCTAAAATGTGATAAGTACCTTCCACCTCTCCCCTCCGTTAGCGTTAGCGACGTACTTGGTCAAATTTACTAACGCAGTGGTAATAACCGGGGTAACAAGTAGTAATATATTTATTTCGTTTCTTCTTCTGCCTTAGAAAACTAGATTTCAGAAAAGAAGTCGAGAGGGTACTAAATCTCGGGTTATGAGAATTGGCTTGGTGAGTTGGTTGTACATACTAGCTACAGCAGCGAATGATGGGTTTTATTTCCTTATATGTATGTATTAGGGGGTAAATAGGGTCGTATGGAAAGGTTCCGCTCTTCTTAGGTTACTTTGGAGGGGAGTAGGAAAGGAGTTATTAAGCGAGGTGAATTAGTAGGTAGAAACCAGTAAAGGTAGCGAGGTAAGTTCATTTACGAATTTCTGATTCTTTCTTCCTTTCATTTTCTACTTTTATTTTCTATGTATATAATATATATCCATGTCATCAAATCATCAAATCACGCATTCATTAATCATAATATCCATCACCCCACCACCTACCACCTACCCACCCTTCTAAATCCAAACCCTTTCCCCTAACCCCCATAAACATCACAATCCACCCTACCCCATATCATTCCTCTTCCCCGCCTCCGTCACCGCATCCTCCCAATCCGTCCTCGCCAAAAACCACGCCTCAATCCCCGCCACCAACCCCAACGCAAGCGCCACTCCAATCCACAATCCCTCCAACTCCCATCCCAGTCCAAACGCCGTGCCGAAACTAATAGGCATAGCGATAACATAGTAACAGAATAGATTCGTGTACCCGCCTATCTCCTGGCGTCCCAGACCGCGTAGAAGGCCGGAGGCGTTGGCGGCGAGGGCGTCGAAGAGCTGGAAGGCGGCGCAGATGGGTAGGACCTGGGCTACGAGGGAGATTACTAGGGGGTCGTCGGTGAAGAGTTGGGGAAGGTGGTTCCGTAGGGAGGAGAGGAGGATGACGTTGAAGAGGCCGATTATTGAGGCTATTACGAAGGCCTGGTTTTGGTGTTAGAGTTTGTTCTTGTTTTTGTGTAGGGTGAGGGTGCGAGTGGTTGTGATAAAGGAGGGTGGAAGAGAAGTGAGAGGATTGACTTACGACTTTGGCACTCGTTTTTGCGGCATCTGTAAGCGTTGCGCCAATAAGATTTGCTACTCGAGTTGAGGAAGCAATGGACATCGGGAATGGGATTTGGAAGGTTATTCCAGCTATAGTTGAGAGAACGCTCTGGGCGGCTAGATGAGACGTGGAGAAATAACTCGATGCTAGGGTGAGGATTTCAAAGGCTATAAATTCAGCCTCTACCATGAGAAGACCGGGAATAGCGAGCTTGATCATCGGACCTGTTTTGTATTAGCAAGATGTTTTCGTAAGGAATCAGCTTAGGGTCTAACCCCAGTTGTGGAAAGCCTTCATGGTGAAGCCATTCCAGCATTGACGTCCATCAACGAACATGACATATAAAAATAGTAATAGAGGAAGAACGTTATCTGTGACTGCAACCGCAATTGGAGCCCCCACAAATCCCCAGCCGAAATGCCAAACAAATAACCAATTCATAAATGCATTGAGAGGAGCTGCAATGAGGAGAACATATGTCGTAGCAGAAAATAGACCTTGAGATTGCACATATCGTTTTCCAGATTCGAACAAAGCATATCCAGGAGCTCCCAGTACCAAAACTCGCAAGTAAAGCCCTGCAAGCTGTGCGGATTCCTTTTCTGGGACAATCTGCTCCAAGAGCTTTTCGGCAGCGAGCCAGAATATCGCTATGGGTATGGTGATAAGCCAGAGGAAATATACCATTCGTTGTAACTGTAAACCAACGAGATGTTTTCTTCCAGATCCATATGCCTGGGCGCAAAGAGTATCCAAACTGGTTGCTAGTCCTTGGTAGATGGCATAACCTGTGATGTTGGCCGTCATACTAGCCAAGCTCACCGCTCCTAGTTCTATGGTACCCAACCTTCCCACGGTAAAGATACTCGCAACTGTAAGAGAATATTGGAGTAAGAAGGTAACTATGAGAGGACCTGCGTAACCCAAGATGACCTTGGCCTCACGTTGCCATGTCGTCTTGATCTTTCCAGCGGCCACTGCCGACTCCCATTGTCTGTTTAGTCTCTCGTGCTGTGATCGACTTGTCTCTCCCATTCCGTTTGGTAGCAATAGTGATGTTTCTGAGGGCTCAGTGGTAAAGGACGGATCGGGAGGATTCTCGGCATCGCCCTCTTCGATTCTTCTCTTGGTGCTAAATAGGCGCCCGTATATCCTACTCGCAATGCCCGCACGTTCTTCTAGTACCACGGGGTGTTTTGGTGGTGCAAGGTGGTTGTCCCTCAACAAACTCCGTTCCTCATTCCTCGACTGCTTCCTCTCTCTTTTGGTGAGGAAGGTCGTTTCGGCAGGATGGGGTGCAATGGCAGGTCTTGCACCACCAAAAGCCACGAAACTTGGTCGTCTGTACGAGCTTCCCATGGAGTGTTGGTGATCATGAGGGCGTACTGTAGACGTCTCGGAAGGTTCATTTTCAGAATCGGTCTCGTCATTGTGTTCTAGTGGCTCGACCTCGCTGTCGGAGCATTCAGCAAGATCCCGTTCAATCGAGGCCTGTACGAGTGGAGAGCTGGCCACAAAAGAGTTTCTGAAGGGAGAGCGTCCTCTGGAATTGTTGCGGGGAGATGGTACTCCAATATTCTTTGCTGGTGTTGACATGGTGAGATGTTCTCAGATCTGTTTTTTTCAAAAGAATAAAACGACGCCGCCACAGCGAGGATTTTGAGGTTTTTATGCTCCGTTGCTGCGGCTTATGTCTGAAATTTTTGTGATTCGCTACCCTCGCCAACGCCAATTGAAAAGAGCAGGAAGGAAGTAAAAGGTATAGCCAGCTCTCCGAGTCTACCTATACCGATACGGCTATTTCTCCCAACACCAAGAACAAAGAATCCTACTCGATTCCTTGAGACAGAAAGAGAAAGAGAAATAAAATGTTGGAAATGCAGTTGGTGATAAGAGCATGAAGATGACAGGCAGAAAAGCATTTACTAACATGAGTTAGTAGTATCCCTGCCTCCCTCCCAAGCTTTAGCTACTCCCACCAATCACGTCTCTCTGGTCCCGCCACAGCTCCGGATGAGGCAACTTAACCCAGATTCACATCCCTGCCTTTTCTAATCTTGCCCCACCAAGTTCCACTTTTATGTGGTGGTCGATGTAGACCACTCGCGCGCTTCATTGCTTCAAAGCGAATGGGGTCATCAGACTCCCTAACAAGGTTCCTTGTACGAGAAACTCTAACTTTCGGTCAAGAAATTCGCTAACTAGCCTTAAGGATGTCAATTGACTTAAAAGTCACTTCAACTCTCCCATCTGCACTAGCATTCCCATTCCCATTCCCATTCCCATTCCCATCAATATGGTTCAGAATGGAGACGAGGAGGAAGCTCCGATAGCCAATGACTACTCGCCCTTGGGTTTACCCATTCATCCCACCCCCGTCAACGTCACGCTGTAAGTTCATACCTACGACCACGATACTCGTACTCCATAAATATCTCCATTCTAGTACATGGCACATACATGACCAGCTTTCCCACTCCCACTCTTCCCCGCAATAGCAACGTAGTAGCTATCCATTCTCAAACACGACACCTCTAATCTACTCATCACATCATCATACTATCTCAATCAAGTACCTAATATGTATTTTTCAGACACGCTCACCGCAAAAGAGACACCTCAGTCTTCTGCTTTCCCCCTCTCGTCGGTCCCCTTCTCTTCGATAACACCGACAGCGATGCCCGCGATCATTGCGCAAATGAACGCACCTTTCTCAGCTACCTGCGTCTGAGCATCTACATGTCCGTCGTAGCCATGGCCATTGTCGTCTCCTTCCACTTGAAACGCCAACCCACAAAGGCCGAGATGAGAATGGCGAAGCCATTGGGCATTGTGTTTTGGTGTTTGAGTGTTAGTTGTTTGGTGCTGGGATTGGGCAATTATATGAAGACGGTGAACAAATATTCGAGGAGAGCCGCCATTGTGCAGACGGGCTGGAAGACGCAGACGGTGAGTTTCCAAAGAATTTAGTGGATGTTGGCACCGTTGGGAAGTTGGAGGCTCAGTCGTTGCTGCCATGTTTGTTTGATGCATCGAGCTAATGAAAATCCCAGGTACTTTCCGTGGTAGCAACGTCCATAGTAGGCGTCTGCATTGTTTTTCTCGCCACCAATTCTCAGCGCAGGAATTGAGATTAGCAGTGCCAGTGTCCCATTGACAGGAGTTCTAAATGTCATCCCTCCAAAAATGACTCACTCTGGTCCCTCCCTTCGCACTCCTCATTACACGAAGTCAAATTTGGCTTCAAGTACAGTACAACCTGAGCCGGGCCATGCAGTGAAACGCACCTACTATACCGTAGTTGCATCTGCATGAACATGATGTCGTGTAAAGAAGGTCAATCAATCAGAACTTGAGACACAAAATCTCTCCAAGCAGCACTCCGCCCAAATGTTGAATATGGGTCATACTTGCGAGCTCAGTCCATAAGAGCTTTACCCAAAATGCTATAAGCTGAGGTTGAAGAAGTGAAACGGCTGGATAAGAAACAAGGATTATTGTCGTATAAAATTGCAGTTCGGAGGCTTTATATTGAATTATTCTTGTTTACCGATTTGGTGAGAAGCACCTGTTTGCAATGCAACGTGTGGGCTAGCTCCGACGGGCAAAAAAGCTTATCAAGTAATTCTCTCGTTGTGCTACCCTTCGAGATGACTGCTGAGGTAGCTACTTACAAGGTTTGAGATGATAGTCTCGGCTATGTCAGGGCATTCGGTTGATAATTATTTCAGCCTTTTAAAAAAGCCAACAATCTAAAAAGTATGAATAATGCAATTGTTATCTGACACTTTATTGACCATCGCGAGTTGGTAAGCTCTTCGAGACTTGAGTGACCTCAAGCCGCAGAACAACTATTCGCTCTTTCCTTCCTTTTGAGGTAGCAGCTTCAAGGAAGTAGCAACCCAGGGAAGTATTCAATCATGTCAATCTCAAAATCCCTCTCTCTCCCTCCCTCAATTCTCCTTGATTGACAAATTCTGGAACGAACATCACTCTGCTCCTTTTGGCCACACACTCGTTCGCTTCCCTCTCGCTTCACGATGTTGGAACTTCGTGTTCTTGTCTTGCTTGCTTGCTCCTTGTACTTTACTCTTGTCTCCTCCGTCCGTCTTAATGCCCGAGATGTTGATGGTGATTTCTTGGACTGCTATGATTATATCGTAGTCGGTGGTGGTATTTCTGGTTTGGTTGTTGCAAATCGTCTCACTGAAGATCCAAATGGTTTGTTTGCTTCGATAAATCCTTTTAGTACTTTTGCTGATCATCTGTGAAGTGACTGTTTTGCTGCTGGAAGCTGGAAACCTGTAAGTGCCACAAGAAAGCCTATTTTAACGTCTGTCTGACACGGTTCTAGTGACAACTACGAGGAAACAATCCTAAATCCCATCGAGGATGGTCATGGACTTGGCACGAAATATGACTGGAACCTTTTCACCGCTCCTCAGAAGTTCCTTGACGGCCACCCTCGTCCATACGATATGGGTCGAGGTGTTGGAGGTGGAAGTTTGATCAATGGAATGTGCTGGACTCGGGGTGGAAGTGCTGACTTTGATGCCTGGGAGGCTCTCGGGAATCCTGGTTGGGGTTGGAATGATCTGCTGCCTTACTTCAAGAAGGCAATTATTGCACTCCTTCTGGTTTACCTTGAGTTCTGATGCTGATTTATGGACAGTCTGAGAACTATAGCGACAACGTTGATGCAGAATCCAGCCGAGAACTTTATATAAAACCCGACCCCGGGACCCATGGTACGGATGGATATATTCATGTCAGTTATCCTCGGTACTTTTACAACCAGTCAAGTACGTACCTATCCTTTGCAGGCTCATTTGCAGGAACTTAACAAAACAACAGCGCTTGTACTCAAAGGACTCGAAGAGATGGGTATACCCATTCTGACAGATCCAAATAATGGTACAGCCTCGGGTGCAATGTTGATTCCAAACAGCATTTCTCCGGATAATCAGACTCGGTCAGATGCTCGACTTGGCTATTTTGATGGTTTTATCGACTCCCGTCCCAACTTTCACGTCGCCACAGGGAAGCATGTCTATCGCTTACTGATGGATAAAACAAATTCTGCTACCAGGTCCCCCGACGGTCTTTTAATCAAAGGTGTTGAAGTAAGTCGTTGTATCAACCCTCAAATGAACTCACTAATGCGATGCAGTTTGTCCCAGATGGAACTTTATCGGTATTCAATGTCACGGCCTCGAAAGAGGTCATCCTTGCTGCTGGTGCTGTACATACCCCTCAAATCCTTGAGCTTTCCGGTATTGGGGATTCCGAAGTTCTCAGCAAATACAGTATCCCAGTCCAACTTCATCTTCCAGGGGTAGGAAACAACTTTCAAGACCATCCATATGTCGGTGTAGTGTATTATGGTAAGCACGTACAATCTCTCTGGTGATTTCGGGCTGATTGCCGCAGTTTCTAATCCCTTGTATCTTACTCTTGATATGATTTACCACAATCCTGGATTGTTAGCACAGGTGGAGCAACAGTATTACGTCAATAAGACGGGTGAGTCAAATGAATTTTTCGCAACTTGTAATATCAACTAAGTTCTGTTTAGGACCATGGACAGCTGGTGCCATCAATACCGTTGCCTTCCCATCTCTACCGTCATCATCAAAAAATTGGACCAGTATGATTGCTGATGCTTCAGGCCAACATGCAAGCAAGCATTTGCTTCCACATCTCGACCCAACTATTGTAGCTGGTTACAAAGAGCAGAAAAGTGTACTTACCAAACTTCTTAGCCGAAGAGATGTTGGAGCATACGAAATCTTGAGTGACAATATTGGTCTTCTTTCTGTTGCTGCAATGCACACATTCTCCAGAGGAAGCGTTCATATCCAGTCCCAGAATCCATTTACGCAACCCTTGATTGATCCTCGCTACTGCTCGAACCCTCTTGATTGCCAAATATTGGCAGAGGCATTATTGTTTAATAATCGCTTGCTGAATACTCGGTGAGAGCACAAACTTGCTCAACAATATTGTAACCTGCCTTTGCGATAACACAAAGCTAACCTTATATAACCAGCTCAATGCGTGAACTTGAATCCGTCCCTTACTATCCTTTTCTACAAAATGCCACGGTGGAATCGTTGATACCAGCAATTCTAAGTGGGATTCGGACTGAATTCCACGGCACGGGAACAACTTCAATGTTGCCTCTCGAGTATGGCGGGGTAGTTGACTCTCATCTTCGGGTATATGGAACACGAAATCTTCGAATTGTAGATGCTGGCATCTTCCCCCTCGTGCCCGCTGCTCATCTTCAGGCGAGCGTTTATGCCGTAAGCGAAAAGGTATGGAATCTTTTCATTGTGGCAAGTCTTGAGAACCCAATTGCTAACACGGTACCTAGGCAGCAGATATCATCAAAGCAGACAACGCCGATACTCGGTACAAACACTGCACCACCTCCACTCTTCTGAAAGTGCCAAAACCCACAAACGATACAGTCGCTTTATTCGTCCCACAAACATCCATGGTAAATGGTACTTTCTCAACGTTCAGAACCAGTGCCATGACGAAAGGTTCGTCAACTCTCACATCTAGTTCTTTACCGGAGGTGGCCACTCAAACTCCTCAGGAGCAAATATCGACCGACCCTTCATCCCAGGAACAAGTACCAATCGAATCTTTGGTCGAGCAAAAGAATCCGTTCCTCAAGGCCCTCAATCTTCTATTGGCAGGTCTCGTGCCTGGAGAGACAGAGCTAGCTTCCATGCCAGAATATTCCTTAACACCCCAGGAGAATCCAGCGACCGAGGATTCAGAAGAGGAAGGGACAGAGGAGAGAAGTTCTGTTGCAAAAAGCCCGATAAATGCGGTCTTCGATTTCTTTTCGGGGCTTGTTCCTGGCAGAGGTGGAGGCTTTGGGGGATCTGGAGGGAAAGAGTTGGTCGGTGGCTTTGGTGCGGACGCAAAGAATGTAGAGGAATCGACGGGAGAAGACTCGAAGGGGGAGGAGAAGGAGAACCCGATACCTCCTGTCTTGTCTGTTCTCAAGGAAGTCATGATGGATGGTGGGGATACTGGAAGAAGCTTGTTGACTACGCCTACGTACGAGGATGTTGTAAGTACGAGCACGATATCGAGTTCGGAATCTTCGACGGCGACGATTGATCAATATGGGGCCGCTACGGCTACAGGTGGGGTAGTTGAGAGGCTCAAGGTGTTGGAATTGAGGTTCGTGAATTCTACTGAGAACATTGGTAAAGCTAGTCAGAGTCAAGCTGTTACGCATTCAGCGGTTAAGGTTGTGAAGATTGGGATTGCTCTTGCTGATGGTGGTGGTATCTGAAGAGTGAAGAGATGGTGTCGATTTTATGAGTGTTCCCTTTTGTGGCATTTTGGCACGAAGATGGTTTGCTTGTTTATGGTGGCAAAGAGGAGAGGCGATATGCTCAAAGGTTTTGGAAGGTTGATGGAGGTTGATAGGTGATTTTGGGGTTTCATTTTGGTGTGTTGTTTGTTGTATCATGTGGTATTGTGTTGTGTTGTGTAGGGGATTAGCCGAGGGTTTTAGAAATGGAAACTCTTTATGTGATAATGTGCCGAGAATGTTGGCAGGGGGTAACTTGAGTTTGTGAATCGGTTCTTTAAGGGAGTCGGGTGTGAGTGTGTGTAAGTAAGTGAGAAGGTTTTCCTGTATTACTGACCCAAGTGATTTGGTTACCTGGATACCTGAACAAGGGGAGTCGTACCTACTCAAGCTCCCAAAATGTTGAACTTATCTTCTGGTGTTTGTGTTGCTTGGGGTGTTAGTAACGGACAGTGTGTATGTATGAAGTACTTTGGTGTTTTATGTATCTCCCGTTAGGTAAGTGGGTATTCCTGATTTCTGGGATATACTTTTACTACCCCTTTTAAGTTGACTACCAAGTATGCCCAACAGAGAGTAGCGCCTATATATTCCTGCCCCTTCTCCCCTATTTATCTTCCCATGCACAAGTCCCTATTTCTTATACCTATACCCCCTAGTTACCTCCCGGCTCTCCATCTCCTCGAGGTAAGTACGGAAATCTCTGTAATAGTAGTAATAGCTAGTTCGTCCTTCCCCTACGTATAGTATAGCGACAGATAAAGAAATGGCGGGCAGGCTAGCAGACAGACAAGTCCTCTCCTATCATATAGAAGGCAGCATTTGACAGTATAGCTTTAAGCATCAGTGGTCTATTTACATCTCAACCATTTCCGTTTATTTCTATACATCCCTTTTCCACAGTCGTAGTCGTCAATTCAATAGTCGAAGTGCTTCCAATTTCTACCGGCGAAAACTTGGCTTCGGGTGTTGCACTAGGGATTGCGAGTTGAGTAATTACTCCATCAACAGTCAACGGTACACGGACCCTTACCCACTGGGGTAGACGACTCCTACTCCAAAGTAACACACGGTAATTAAACTCCCAAAAAAGGGTTCAAGCTTAACCACCTCCCCTCCCCTACCAGTACCAACCAGTACCTACCAGTACCCAGTACTTACCAATCCACCATAAACCTACCAAAAAAGGGTTTCAATTTAAAATCCGACGAACCACCACAACAACAAAGCGACATAAAACGGCGCAGGCACCACCGGCAACAAACAAGTGGGGGTGGAGAAAAATCCCGTCGTATGCATTAAGATATATATTCCTGCGAACCGGCGAACCTGCGACGTCAGGTAACACACAACACGGGAGGGAACCCTTGGTTGTGCAATGAACACCCCAAGACTGAAGTCAAGCTCTTTGCGATGCATATGGGGTATCATATTCTCTCCCCGAGTACGAGTCCCCTAGCCTAGTCCCTTCCATCCAGGCCAGGTAATCCCAGTACTGTATCGGGGAAGACCCTTGGAAGGTGCCATCACCTATAAGAAACGACCATATCTCTCGCGAAAAGCAGGTACTTCATTATGCAACTAGTCAAAACGGACGATCTTTTCAACTCTCTCTCTTTCGGTAGACAACAACATGTCTATGCGAGGAACCGTCAATTCAGAAACAAACAAGCACAAAGGTAGAAATCTTGAAAAACAACCCACAAGCTCAATCCCATGTCCCTTCAAAAACTCCTTTTCCAATTCCCCTAAAACACCAAGCCGGCTTCTATTGTGGGGGGTACTAGTACACCATTCATTCCTTTTCTCTTTTGGTAATTGTTGTCACTATCTTAATCGCAATCCCGTATCCTTCAGTAATTTATCCGCCAAGACCGCCAACGACATGCTGGCTGCGCCCTTCTGCGTAGCATTCTCCGGAAAATCCACCAATGCAACCCGTAATGCCGCGACGCCCGCGCTTCCGTAGAACTTGAGAAATTTCTGTTCCGAAAACTCGATCATGGCCTTCAGGACCGTAAATTGGGTCGAACAAGCTTCTTCGGGTGGGGTGCTGGTGATGGTCGCCAGGGTTTGCCAGTAATGCCATGGTTTCCATGGACTCGTGACGGCGGATTTTGAGAAGTCTCGTAAACATATTGAGGCGTATCCAGCACCAAGTCCCGTCATTCTATCACTGTGGACTTGTGCGGCGACAAAACTTTTGTTTCCCTCTTTGTCCCTTTTCCATCCCACTACAGCACGCCCTTCAATGGTTGTCTCCAGTCCCCGGAACCCAAATAATACGGGGCAGCTAACTCGCATTTTGGCCATCAGAATATCAATCATGGTATGTCCCCTCCACAGGAATTCCGCCTGGGAGAAAATCGCGACGGTTAGGAACCCAATCTTCTCAGCCGCTTTTGGCGCAGGTCCAGCTTCGTTGATGAGTTGCTTAACGATTCCCTTTGCGAGTATGTTGAGGAGGTAGAGAAATAACGCTGGCATCGTCTCGCCATTATTTCTAGCACCCTCAGTGGGCTCTGGTTTCGATATCATATATAGGCTAGGATCCACCTGAATACTGGGAACACCACCATCTCGAGCTTGTCTCAAAGCGTTCATTATGGTCTCTTTCTGTATACTTTATTAGCCAGCTCTTGTAAATGGGGCTTCCAGTACATACAGGCCCATTGTTCAGTTTCACGTCAAGAGTCAATTTTCCAAGGGAAGCTACAATGGATCTCTTCAAGTTCCCGGCCTGATTCTTGAGCTCTTTCGTGGGTTTAGATGCCGAATCTTCCCTGATATATTTACGCAACTTCTTCAAATTCTGGAAAATCTCCAAGTAACGCTCTGGAGTCCAAAGAAGATGGTCCGAAGACTGCTTCACCACAGGCTTGAGCGCCTCGGGTTGCTGGATCGGCTTCTGAATCGGCTGCTGCTGTTGCAATACATTCGGGAGAGCTTGGGATTGTGTATTCTGCTGAAATGGAGGTGCAGCTTGGGTAGTTTTCGATTGAGCTGGTGGTAATTGAAACAGATTCTGAGGCTGGGTAGTCTGCGCTTGAGCCGGTGCGAATGGGGACCTTGTAGGCTGAAGTTGAGTAGGCGGTTGGAGGATTGGCGGTGTAGTCGAGACTGGCTGCTGTTCGATTTGGCTCTTTTGTTGGCTCGTATTGGCGGGCGGTGGAGTTGCAACGACCGCCGCTGGCTCTGATTCTCGAGGTACTGGAGGGGGAGGCGGAGGAGGAGTCGGCAGACGAGGAGGTGGTATCGGTATCCTTTTCGCGGCATTCTCAATCTCTCGTAGACGGACCTCAGCTTCAGCGCGAGCCGTCTCAATCCTCACCCGTTCTTCTTCCTGCAAGGATCGCTGGTAGAGCTCAACCTGAGCCAGACGAGCCTCGTGTAGTTCGTAGGCGCGGACCGCGACCTCTCGGACACGAGCATGTTCTGCTTGGGCGGCCGCGAGCGCATCTCGATGTACTTGTTCGCTGTTTCTGTATTCAAACGTGTCGAGGCCGAGGAAACTCCTTCCCAGCAATGATGCTGGGTCATCATTGCGAGGAAGTGAGTCGCCCATTTTTCCTTGAGCGCATCGGGGGTGGAAGGACTCGGACACAAAATAGAGGAGGGGGTTGTTCTGGTGTTTTGGTGGTGGTGGTGGTAGTGGCAGTGGTGGGGGATGAAAGGTGATTGCTTTGACAATGTCAACTTTGCTTTCACCAGTTGGAGCTGCAGCTGGTTGCTGGAGCTTTCAACCAACCTGAAAGCTGCGGAGCTTTGTACCGCTGTCCCCGGCAGAGCCTCGGCAAAAGGTACCCTTGTACCCTTGTATGAGTACTCTCGTACCCTTGACTGCTACTGTACGGAGTACTAGGGCTACGAGTCCACGGGTACGTCTATTGAGAGTCCCTCTATTGATACTCGAATCGAGAGGGAGAAGTTAACCAAACTCTTGCCGGTGAGGTGTACACCTTGATATAGCCCCTTCCCAAAAGTAGCAAGAAACAAGGGTTTCATGTACATTGTGCCACTTTTAGCTCAACGTAGAAGTATACACGAGTAGCCATCGGGTACCCAGTAGTAGGCCTCTTTTCAACCCTAACCCTAAGGTCAAACAATTCAAGCATAAAGCTGAAAAGTGCCCTATGAAGCCATGAATAGTCGAATGCCTCACACCTCACACTCGCAGGTGCTCGTTGATTAGTATATCTCCAAACTCGACATGACATTTGTTGTCTCTCGAGATATCTTTCATACTCCAAGTACATACCTCGGTAGACATCAAGAGATACTTCCTCCATGTCACCTGTGCCCAACTACCGATACATCATGCATACCTAACAGGTAGTATCATCACATTCAGCAATCCCAACGTCAATCAAATCAACCGAAGAGTTTTCCTTCTTGTCCGCGGGTATTTTAAACTTTTTTTAGGTACGGAGTATCGGAGACGTTTCTTCTTGTATTCACGTGTAAGCATGCCAAGTGGCGCTAGCCAGGGCGCTGCCGGACTTTCTAGCTTCAGATCAAAGCGGCATCAGTCGTCGGGTGTTGCTGAGCTGTATCAACCAGTCCAGTGTGGTGTGTGCTACCTAGGTACGAGTAGGAGTAGTTCTGTGAATGAAGATATAAATTCGCCTCCAAACCTCGAACCTCGAGCCACCAACACCATTGCTGGGATGACATCACCAGCGTACGGACTCTTGATATTGGACCGCCCAGCACACACACGAGCCAGAAGCTAGGACTGTCGATAGTCGTATCGATGTACCGAGTATCGCTGACCCGCTGACCACCCTCTGTAGCCCGGCAGGATTCAGGGAAGCTTTCCTCAGGCCTCAGCATTGATCGCCGACTGCCGCTTTTGACCTGAGCCAGGCTAGCCAGGCTAGCGCTGCCAAGGCCGCCAAAACGTAGAGCAACGACGCTCTTGGTGCCAGTTTCGCCTGTCTCCAGTTTTTGGCATCAACTATCCAGCTCACCCTCTTCCACTCGCAACCTTCCTCTCAATTGTCCCCTCCATCAATCCATCCGGCGCGTCCCACAGCCTCGAATCCTCGAGAAGCACTCCTTCCCCCCCTTCACTACCTTTACCATCCACTTCTTCACCAGATTCGTACTCTCCCTTTGCCCTCATTTGATCTGACAATACCATCATTTGAATTGCTAAAACCACGCAAGCTACTCGCACTTGACGTGCACCTCCGTCATCAACCATGGACCACCAACAACAAAACACCCAACAACCCCCGCCACCACCGCAAGGTGGTGTGCCAGGCCCGACAGGTCGACGACTTCATATTGCCCATAGAAGAAGTCCGTCGGAGCTGACACCTCTGATGAGCATGTTCTCGTCGCCTGGCAGTAAGTGAACACAACACCATTCACCTGGTTATCATCATCAACGGCCATGTCAAGAAATGACCCATAATATAACCAATGCTAATCATAGTCACTTGTAGTGGAGCAGCTTGCAATACAGCAACAAATTGAACTGCTTCAACAACAACAGCAGCAGATTCAAGCTACCCACCAGCAATATGTCAACATGGGGATGATTCCTCCATCGCAGCATCTGGCTCCCGGTTACAACCCGCTCCAACCACAAATGCAGAACATGCCTCCACAACAAGGCTACCAGTTTCAAAATCAGATGCAGCAACAGCAGATGAATGCACCCATGGGTGCTCCAACACAACCCTTATCACATCGCCGTAATCAATCGGCTCTTCCAAACATGGGTATGGGCCCTCCACCTGCTCCCTCCTCTGGCGCTGCCGGCACCGGTTTTGGAGAGTTTGCAGGACAGAACAGAGAAAACAATGCCGCTCGTGGAGGACGTGGGGGCGCTCCTCCAGGCGGTGGACATCAACGTCGTCACTCCTTGGCTTTGCCCGAAGCGAAGAAAGCAGCAGAGCTTGCACAACAAAAACGAACCACATCTGGATTCCAATTTCCTATCCCTGGAGCCGGCGGCGCCGCTCCTAGCGAGGGAACGGACAGTCCAGCTGGAGAGGAGAAGGCTGGCCTGACTCAAGCTACCGGAAACCATCTGTCAACAGCTCCAAGTGCGCGTGGTGGTAGAGGAGGTCATGGTAGAAGTCAAAGTATGGCAGTCGGCGCAGCGCGCGGTGGTGGAGCCATGCGAGGGGGCGGGTCCTTCCAATTCCCTCCTATGCAAGCAACCGCAGACGCTGGCGCGAGCGGACAGGGCAATGATTTCCAAAAGCAACGCGGTGGCGGTCATGCACGAAACTCTTCTCGGAACTTTGAAGGCAACTGGAGAAATCAACCAGCTGGAGCCCAAGGTCCACAGGATCCCCAAGCCGCCATTGGTAATTTCCAAGGACAGCAGCAACCTCAGGGTGGATTCCAACCAGGACATCGCACTCGTGGCTCTATGAACCAATCTGTCAACAATATTGGTCAATTCCAGCAATATGGCCAACAGCCCCAGCTTGTTCAATTGCCACAAGGTCAAATGGCCCTTGTCCAGCAACCGCTTTACCCCGGACAGCAATTGAACCCTCTTCAAATGGGTCAATTGCAAGCTCTTCAGGCAGCTCAAATGAATGGACACGGCATGCCAGGCCAACATGGTCCACAACTTGGCAATCAGCAACAGCAACAACAGCGCAAGACATTGTTCACGCCATACCTCCCTCAAGCTACCCTCCCTGCACTCCTTGGCGACGGACAGCTGGTATCTGGTATTCTCCGTGTCAACAAGAAAAACAGAAGTGATGCATACGTTTCGACACAAGATGGTCTTCTCGACGCGGATATCTTCATTTGCGGTAGCAAGGACCGAAACCGTGCTTTGGAGGGTGATCTTGTTGCTGTTGAACTGCTTGATGTAGATGAAGTTTGGGGTCAAAAGCGCGAGAAAGAAGAAAAGAAGAAGCGCAAAGACGTCACCGACCCACGAGGTGGATCATCCAATGGAAACGCCGATACTTCTCACCGGGACAATTCCACCAATGGTGACAAGCCAGCTGCTCCTGAAGGCGGTGGCATGCGCCGACGTGGAAGTTTGAGACAACGACCTACTCAAAAGAAGAACGATGATGTTGAAGTCGAAGGTCAGAGTCTTCTTCTGGTGGAAGAGGAAGAAGTCAACGATGAGCAGAAGCCCCTTTATGCTGGTCACATTGTTGCGGTTATTGAGCGTGTTGCTGGCCAGATGTTCTCCGGCACTCTTGGTTTGCTCCGTCCAAGTAGTCAAGCCACCAAGGAAAAGCAAGAGGCTGAGCGTCAAGCAAGAGATGGAGGCAACGGACGACAACATGAGCAACGACAACAAGATAAGCCGAAGATTGTTTGGTTCAAGCCAACTGAGTAAGTTTTCTCTATATTCGTTGATTCTCTGATATTCGTGCTTGCTACCAGACCCACTAATCCAGATGGTTTGATCAATGAATTTTATGCTTGTTTCACGAACCCATCTTTTTTCAATGAATGGGTTTCGAGGACAGACGGGCTCAGCAGCCTTTGACCTATTTCAGCTTGGTCACGTAGAGCCTCGGGTCGGCTAACTCTGGACGACTCGAGCTTCTGCACCGAACCTCATGATTTCCACTCCCTCGCAGCGGCAAATCTTTAGTCTTGCTAACGAAAGCTTTAGTAAACGCGTGCCCCTTATTGCCATCCCAACAGAGCAAGCTCCTCGTGACTTTGTCGAGAAGCACATGGACTATGCCGATAGAATTTTTGTTGCATGTATCAAAAGATGGCCAATCACGTCTTTACATCCTTTCGGTACTCTTGTCGAACAACTTGGAAAGATGGGCGAACTCAAGGTCGAGACGGATGCTTTGCTTAGAGATAACAACTTTGCATCGGACGAATTTTCTGATGCTGTCACTCGCAGCGTCGGTCTTGATGAGTGGTCTATTGCTAAGGAAGATGAAGCTGCCATCAAGGCCCGTCGAGACTTCCGTGATGAGAAGACCTTTACGATCGATCCCAATGGAGCTAATGAGCTAGACGATGCTATTCATGTCAAGACTGATGTGGATGGAAAGATCGAGATTGGTATTCACATTGCTGATTTTGCTCACTTTATCAAAGCAAACTCTTTGGTTGACCGCGAGGCCAAGAAGCGAGGCACAGCCGTGTATCTTATGAACAGATCTTGCGCTATGCTTCCACCCAAGATTGCTTCGGAGATTTGCTCATTGACTCCTGGTGAAGAGCGACTTACCGTCAGTGTCGTTTTCAAGGTAGATTCACACACAGGTGTTGTTGCTGAAGAGCACACTTGGATTGGAAAATCAATCATCAAGAGTGGTGGAAAGTTGACCTACAAGGACGTTGATGCCGTTCTCTCGGGTCATTCTGATGTTAAGCTTGTGGGCGCTGAGATTAAGGACATTCAGATTCTTCATGTAAGCTCCACACGTGTTATCGTTGGTGCTTTACTAATCACTGATAGGTTGTCGCTCAAAAATTCCGTGAGCAACGTCTTGGAACTGACGGTGAGACTATTGCACCTCTGCGACTCATTTACCAATTGGACGATGAGAATGTCCCGGTTGAACAGAACATTTTCGACTCGACTCCATCCCATGAACTGATAGAAGAATTGCTCCACAAGGCCAACACTTATGTTGCCCAAAAGATTGCCAAGGGATTACCAGAAAAGGCACTGCTTCGTCGCCAAGGTCCTCCAAATCCACGAAGACTGCAAACCTTCGCCGACCGAATGAACAAAATCGGCTACGAAATGGATACAACGAGCAGTGGATCACTCCAAAACAGTTTGTTCAAGGTCGACGACACAAACCTCCGGAAGGGAATGGAAACTCTCCTTGTGAAGACCATGCAACGAGCAAAATACTATATTGCTGGCAAAACTCCTGCACACCTCCACCCACATTATGCATTGAACCTTCCTGTGTATACTCATTTCACAAATCCATCCCGTCGCTATGCAGACCTTGTCGTTCATCGTCAACTTGAGGCTGTTCTTTCCGAGGGCAAGATCGAGTATAATGAAGATATCGAAACTTTGGTGAAGACCACCGAGTCTTGCAATACCAAGAAAGATTCTTCACAAAATGCCCAAGAGCAGAGTGTACACATTGAATCCTGCCGAATTATGGACAGAAAGCGCGAGGAGGTTGGTGGTGAACTGATCAGCGAGGGCATTGTCATCTGCGTGTACGACTCCGCTTTCGATGTTCTCATACCCGAGTATGGATTCGAGAAGCGTGTGCACTGTGATCAACTACCATTGAAAAAGGCAGAGTTCCGAAAGAACGAGCGAATTCTGGAGCTTTATTGGGAGAAGGGTGTGCCCTCGTCAGCATACGTCCCTGAAGATGAGCGCCCACGACCAGGTCTCTCTCAACGAACCACTAACGCCGCTGCTGCCGCAAAGCAAGCTGCTGTTGCTGAGCGCGCAAAGAAGGAGCATGAGGAAGCTCAACGCAAACAAATGGAGACTGGCACCATCTCGACAGATGACGTTGATGCCTTGTTCGATGACGAAGATGACGCTTCTGATGTTGCTGATAGTCTTGCGGGCGTGTCGCTTGCGGAACGCCCTACGCAAAGTGTCCCTCCTTCTCCAACCAAAAACTCCCTTACAGCTGGCGCTGGTAACCTCCATCGCACTCGTTCAGATTCCAAAGTACATGTTGCTGAGCCTGCTGAGGCAAAGCTTAGTCCCAAAGAGAAATATCTCAAATTGTTCACGCTCCGAGAGGAGAACGGAGAATATATTCAGGACGTAAAGGAGATGACCCGTGTTCCAGTGATCTTGAAGACCGACCTTACCAAAAGCCCTCCGTAAGTTGATTGGTCCATTGTGAGGTCTCCCCTGCTAACCAATCACAGTTGTCTTACCATCCGATGTATGAACCCTTATGCATTGTAGGGTTTTAGTTGCATATTACTGTCAAGCATGGGCATGTTTAGTAATGCTTTTTCTGGGTGCATTGATGATCTTCACGGCAACGGGAGTGATAAGGATGTCGGGTTCTTTGCGAACCGGATGTGCGGGGAAACAGATTTATGTCTACCTCGCTAATGTCGTCAAATCGTTTGTGTACTGGTAAAGGTCATTTTTCTTTTGAAATTGTTGAAATAGTCACCATAGCAAGCATGACATTAGAGGAAAAGTTGATACCTAAAAAATCGATGATGAGGACCAATAGGATTTAGGAACATGAGATAGGTGAACTACTCAACGTATTTCGGCAGTCGAAGTGTCTTGTTGCTTAGTTCACTGCTCTACATCTGGGCGGAACCCCTTGTTGCAGAGGCCATGATGGATATCAACTTGGCTGCTGAGACGTATGTTTGGAATTGTTTCTACTAGTATTCATAGAGTAGTTGTTGTGGCGAAGATCGAAGTCATGTCTAGGACATGGTCTAGATCCGGCTTCAAATCGAGGTTTTTCTATAGTTGAATGTCAGACCATTCCATCACTTGCCGCTCGTATTGAGGTTGAGAAGATGCTTTTTTCAAGTGAACTTTGTGGTTGTCGAGGGTTTTTAAGGTTGCTGACACATCTCTGCTGAATTTGGATCAAAGCTTATTCAAATAACCTCCACTCATCCACTGTACCGTACGAGTGAGCAGACATTATTGACGGAAGTGTCTACGGAGCGAAAGGATTTCTTGCGAGCGACAGCTGGGATATATGTGTGCTCTTAATCCAAGTGTTCATGGATGGCAAGGATAGGGTGGATTTACAAGCATCGAAATGATCACAATGAGATCCGGTGCGATATCAAGCACGCTCGCTGGCAGCGGTTGGGCAAACTTCCGTGAAGGATGCACGCGACGTCAATTTTCCGTGACGATCGACTGGGGACTAGTCGGGATCTTATTCACAGTGGTGTTGTCACGGATGCAGAGGTGGTTTTGTCTCTCTTGGGCCCCTGGCCCTGATACAAGCTTAAAACAAGAGAACCCCTGATGGCCAAGCGCAAACCAGTGAGCCGTCCCCACATCTCCCACGACATCAACATCGATATCATGCAGGGAACGCTAGGTGCCCTTTCCCACGAGTGCAATCATGGCTTTCTGGAAGGCCGCTTGGGGGGTGTGCCAGGTTCTGTACTTTGTTACATGGCGACTCACGGCTCGTTGCGATTTCCGGTTTGGCCTCAGCGAGGGCGTCACGACGGTCTGTCAACGGACGCCCCGTTGCATAATGTTTTGTTTGGATCCCATTTTGAGATCTCGTTTCTTCCAATCGGGCTTCCTGGTATTTGCCATCAGATTCATCACTTCGCCTAAAGGAGGTTGTCGCCTAAAGGAGGTTGTAGGGAGCGGTGACACCCACAATTGGAGCTGGAATTACCACTTGCACCGGTTGATTGGAACTCCTATTGGAGTGGGATGACGAGAAGGTGTATTGGATCCTCGCAATCGGAAGTTTAACACATAGGAAGCGGATTTGACGTGTGGTTTGTGGGTGGATGATGGCCTATGACATGTCAAACACTGTTGATGGACGTTGAGCCTCAACCACCACCTCGCCACTCGATACAAACACCGGGTTGAAGGTTCGCGAGGTTTCGTTTGGAGAGATTGCAGGCAGGTCCCGACCTGTACTCGTACAATCAATCAGCTAGCGAGGTAGCTGTGTGCTCGCTAGCTGGGCTGGATGCTCGCTAAATGGGTGGTGTATTGGGCCTTGAGAAGAGATATGCATACTGCAATGATCAACCGGGCCTACATACCGGTAAGTACACAGCGAGCACTCGGGTGCAGTGATCTTAGGGTAGTGTGTGTGTACGAGTATGGAGTAAGATTACTGAAATCTGGGGTTGAGACAGCGTCCTCCACATGTAGAACAGGGAGTCGGAGTACAGATAGATACATAGATGGCCTGGCACCACTGAGATGGAAGCAATTTCCAGATTACCACTGTGGCTGGCATCGATATTGCATGGCGCTTAGGGTACCCGTACCCGTACCCGTATGATTTTCGGATGGAAGGCGTTCCTGACCAAGACTTTTCCAGCCCCTATGAAAATGGCTCCTCATGGCTCCTCTGCATCTCCTCGTGTCTCCCTCGCCCCGCACGTTAGCGAGTCGAGTCGCGAACCCCTTGCTCGGCTCCCGGAGATGCCTGGTTGCAGAAGACTAAAAATCTAAGATGCTGGTCCATGATTTGCCTCGCCGGTCAAGTTTCATCCCGTGAACTGCCAAGGCCCGAGATTCCCCCCCTTTCCCCCCTTTCCCCCCACCATCTGGGTCTTTAATAAGCTCACCTCCCAGATCTGGGTCCGCCAACAATCTTTGCGTTGAACTTCTTAATTATACCCATTGAAGCGCTGGTTTGCTTTCCAAGAACTCACTCACTTCCACTCCTTTGACAGCAATTCCATTTATTTAATATACCTTTTAATCAACATCATCATTAGTGGTAATAGCTCAGGCTGGTCTTGTCAATACACACCTGTTCCACTTTCGATTATTACGTTACAGTTTCAATACCACATCACCTCTATCCGAGTTCAATATTACATCAAGATGCCTAGTTTAAGACAAGTTTTGGGTGCGATGGCAGTTGGAATGGTGGCCCTCACAAATGCGCTCCCAGCACAACCAAGACTCAGCGAGAGGACGCTCAAGAAGTACGAGGCAATTCAGCGAAGACAGAATCCTGCAACCGGTTTACCTGATAACTTGACAGATGTTGATGTTCTTCAATTGTATGTGGCCATCGATCATGACACCATTGGCGGATTATCGCTAACCATCAATACACAGTGCGTTGACGTTAGAAAACCTCGAGACAGCTTTCTACCAGCAAGGCTTCGCCATGTTCTCAGATGATAAATTCGCAGCTCTTGGTCTTCAGCCAGCAGATATCGCCAACTTGAAGTCAATTGGAGGAACTGAGGCTACTCACGTCACTACCTTGAACAGTGCCATCGCTGCTACAGGCACGCAGCCAGTACCTGTATGCCAGTACAAATTTGGATTTACTGATGCTGCTGGGATGGTTGCCACCGCAAGTATTCTTGAGAACGTTGGTGTTTCTGCGTATGTGATCACTTTTAAATTTACCCCCTCCACCGAACTAACAAACAATATAGATATCTTGGTGCTGCTCCTCTCGTCAAATCTCCAGCAATTCTTGGTGTCGCTGCTCAAATCGCTACTGTCGAGTCTCGCCATCAAACCTTTATCCGGGTTGCCTCAAAGGCTGTTGCCATCCCATCTGCGTTCGACACCCCACTCGGTATTCGCAATGTTTTCACCCTCGCCGCTGGCTTCATTCAATCCTGCCCCCAAGGTGCCAACTTGGCCATTACTCCATTTCCAGCCTTGACCATGGCTGGCCCTGCTCCAGCGGCCGGTGCCCCACCAGCAGCTGCTGGAACCACCATTCAGTTGGCCACCAGTGCAACTGGAGCGACCAACTGTGCCTTCACCAACGGTGGCCTTCCAGGTGGAACTGCCTTTACAACCTTCGCAAATGGTGCATGCACTGTCCCATCTGGCCTCGCTGGTCTCACATATGTCAACCTCGCCAGCGCTGCACCGGCAACCGGTCTTACCGACGCGATCACTCTCGCCGGTCCTATGCTTATGCAGGTCTCATAGATGGGAGAACCCATTTTTTACAAAGAGGTCATATTTGCTTTTAGCGATAAACACTACCAAAGCTTCGATTCTTCACTTCTCTTCTCAATCCAGGGAGCCGTGAAGGGGAGCGTAGTATAATAATATTACGGTTTCTTTTTATTAGAGGGGGATCTCATTTGTTCTAGGTAGAGAAAAAGATGATTGGTGTGGCAGGATGGATATTAGGGAATTCTTGGGAGGATGTGTTGATGGAAGTTTTCTATTCTTTTTCCGACACTCATCTCGGATGGAGTGAGTGGTCGATGAACCCTTTAAAACAACCCATTTATTTTACATGCATTTTATATACGTCATGTATGGGCTCAAAGTTTCGATACTCGATGATGACCGGTGTTTCTTGGATGAAAAAGAGGTGGTTGAAGAAGCCCTTCTTTTGCTATATTTTTTTTGGTTATCGGCATCTCAAGCGATTTTATTGTACAGTACTTCTTTCTTCTTCGACCCCTCGTATTAAAAGATACCAAAAAAACTTATATTCTCCTTCACGTTCTTCTGTTGTTTGCATTAATAAGTACTCATTTGCAGATACTGCTTTAAGGGTATTCTCTCCCTTCCTTTTTGTACATACATCTCTTCTTGTACTATACATATTGAATGTCCTTTGCTGGATGTATACTCGAGTATAGAGCCTTTATCTTCTCTTTTCGACCACCATACTATTCGCCAACGCTGACTTTACCGATTTTTTGGTCTCTTCTAATTTACTGTGGCGAGCAATAAAGTCTGATTCTTAACTTCACCAGTATTAATCTACTTCACAGCCTTCACTCTTTCCATCTTCCTCTCTTTCGCATTCCCACTCCCCTATTCAAGTTCCTCGCTCCCACTTTCGCAGCAGAGATTTCACTCCCTATCCGAGCCAAGCGGCAAGAGCACGTTCATGCACGGGCGGCTTTGCCACTTCCCGAAGTGAAAGGGCGCTCAGATAGCCGTGTTTTCACCCCTGCAAAGGTCTCCACTCGTTTCAATTAAGCTTATTTCTTCACCCAGCGTGTTTTGCTCCCTGAGTGGCGCGCTTGCATCTGATGTGTGATGTACGAGGTGATGAATCCTGATGGAATTCCAGGCTCTCATATCCTAACGTGTGCTTTGGAAGGGAGTGCCACTATTATTGCCCTGGTGGTCGGCGCCAACCCAACGCAACGACTTGCTCGCATCGGAATAAAATGATACGAAGTATATGGGATGGAGACCGTTGAGGTTGGGGCTGTGGGTATCTTAATCTGTATAGGGCTGGTAAGAAGTTCGATCGTAAGGATCCCAATGGTTGGTCTTCTGAGGATCTCGCGATCCCATCTCAACTGGTAAGCTTTCTAGTGGAAGTTCTTATCACGAACAATATTGTGTTCGCCACAAACCAGCACAGGAGGGGTTTTACTTGATTGTGCGCCCAAAATAGAAGGAGCATATGGCGAGGTGTCTTCTGGTGAGGTGAGTGACGTCAAGTAATGACTTCGTGGGATCGCAAAGGGTTGTTTCGTTTCAGCTTCGAGGTGTTTCTATTTACGCCACATCGCTACAGGACACCATTCGGTTCGTTCCTTCGTGTTTGGGGGTTCTTGAATTCTTTGCGAGTGAGGTGAGATTTTGCGATGGTGTTTTGTACAAAATTAATCGGTTGGTGAGGGTGTGTAGTCATTTATGTTGTCCCTCCTAATTGGGCACATGGAGGTTGTGAGCATCTCTTTATCTTCACGGACTGACGTGCTAGTAAATCGACTATTGGCTTTGATGAAGATATCATATTTAACCCTCAGACATCATTGTAGCCTGTTTCGTGGCTCCATTATTGGGTGGTACGTGATTTTCGGGGAACTGTTCAATTCGAACTTGAGCCAATTGTGGTTATAGTTGGAGACCACTTAATCGCAGTTCCTGTATATGAGCATCTGTTGGTTATTAAACAAGCGGAATGGAAGTCCCTTCGAAGCAGTTTCTATTGGCGGAATCCACAAGGTAATTCCCACTTTGCTAGTTTGCCTCCTCTCAATAGTCTTTTTTCGCCACTGCCTATTCTTCTGCTCGGCTATCCGATCAGAAATCAATACCACAACACTAATGCCTCTCCTAGGGTATACTTGTGTTACTACGATTATTTAATTAATTCTCCTGATCAATCGTTGACTTTGGCCACTTGCTTCTTCTATAAGATGCCGACGATCTAGGCCATGGCAACCGAACACTCAACGGTAAATTTTGTGATACCTAAAACCTACCGTCGTTCGTCCAAAGTATTTTGAAACACTACCTATGCGCTCATTGATAATATTCCAGTATATTTTACTCCACACATACGCTTGATTTATCAATTTATACGGTATGTCTTGATTATCTACGTATAACAGTTTCAATAACGACTTTCCAAATGAGATGTTTTCGAATAGTATATGTCCTAACATTATTGTCCTACGAGTTTCGAAAAAATTAATCAGATGGGCTTGGTGTGGGTACATTATATGGCAACTTTAATTATGCTTATCCTTTCCTGTGTTACGAACTAGTTATGTTTACAACTGGTAAATAATATACAGGTAATGGTCTGTCAAAGTAAAGGCGTGTTTCCAGTCACAACTTGGAGTTCCCGCCTCGATTACAATTGTGGCCGTCTTGACTCTATCAGAGAATTAGGAGTGGAACTAAACCTTTAAGCTCAAAAGACAGCTAAGGGACGGCCCCGGATTCATTTTACAATCGTTTGCCCCCTCGGGAAAAAGCTGAGCAATATTTGCTCGTAAATATGGGTCATCGAGCCATGAAGAGGCGACATGTTCGCTCGAGAATCGAGTTGAAGACCGTAGCACGCGCCGATGAATCCTGGGTCGATGCACATTTCACTCCGACGTAGGATCATGTACGAAATATACGTCGCGATAAATCTAACCAAGTTCTCAATAATTGAGGTGCAGAAGAAATTTGATGTGGTATCAAGATGTCCTCGAGGGAGACATTGAAGAGTTTGTTCAACTACCGCCAAATATGAGTGCTCGGAGAGTGTTAGAGAGGGTGCGCTAGTTAGTTTATAAAGTCTTGGGCGGTTCTTGTTTTATGGTATGCAAGTCATAAGTATGGCCATACGAGAACCCCCTGGTGCCCCTAGGTGTGTAGCAGTTTGAAACTACGATATACTAATATTACCCAAGTTCAAACCGCACTTCTCAGCGATTTCTACCAGAACATTTTACAAAGACCTTGGAGTATGAGCCATTGGGGCACTAATTTACGTTGATTTGGGTTTCACTCTCAATAAATGGCTGCGTTTTGAAAGGTCTCCATGTGACAATGTGACATAAAGTAATACATGCACTTCCACACCTCCTTACCTAAAGCACTACCAACACACCTAATGGTTTTTCTCACAATCAAGGTTCGGAATAAAAAGTGGAAGGGTTAAGGTTAGGTGTCATCTTGCGATTTAATTGTTGTTAGCCTAATAAGTGTAACCCCAGGATGCCGTACTAGGTGATAGGGTCAGTTAGATATGATTTTTGTTTGTTCTAATGGTGACCACAGCTATTTTCAAGTGCCACGTGAGTGCCCATATTTATACCAGTTGGAGCCCAAGCTCTCACAGAGACGATTGAATCGATTCCTAGTAAATACAAGTTATTATATTCACTAGCTATCCTCTGGCTCCAAAGGGGTTTGTTAAGGGAGAGCCTTGGTGTTTGACGAACAGATTCTTAACAATGTATCGGACGAACGACGAGCCGAAAAATGGAGTTTAAAGAATCGCATACATGTACTATATTATCATCCGCTGGGCTGAGTCAGATAGAAAAGAAAGGCTCTTACGCAGACTAGCAAGACTGAGATTACGGTACTAGAGTAGTAAACGAAAACGACTTAAGAAGGAAGTATTTTAGAACAACCAGAAAATAAAACGAGACATTTGCGAGTGGAAATGAGAATGAGAAGTGGAGGAGAATGTTAAGAAAAGTATTTTAACGAGGAGAAACCCGGTTCAAGATATAGTTTTTATTAGGGTTAATATCATGAGATTAGCAGTGTCCCTTTGAAGTACCTTTAACACGTAATTATAAGACCAAAAATGTCAACACATAGTAGTCTCAAGGTAAAACTCCATCTGACCCATTCATAAATAACAATCTTGGCTAGGAAGTATAGTAACACTTAACGCCAGGAATGCATAGGCTTGATATAATTGCATCATTTCATTATAGCGTGGCTCCTCTTGTCCTTTCATCCCATAAACTAGTATTTGAGATGCAGGGACGAAAAGATAATGGGATTAGTTTGGCAAAGTATAGTTTACTAGTTTATGGGAACATCTGTAATGTATGCTCTAGGAGCAGCCGTTTGTTGTACTCTATGCATACTGTAACGGTGTCTAATATTTGCCCCTAGAAAACGACAAATATTGAGATTTAGGGTTGGTTTTTGTTAACTGTCAATCCGTTCCTGTTCTGTTTTTTCAAACACAGGTGGCACTTGCGGTTCTCTTGTCTACATGGAATTCATTATCCGATGAAAGTAGGGGCCCCCAAGAGACTCTATTGCGAGTACACAGACGCTCCAAAAATCAATCATCTATAGATCCAAAAAATTGAGCTAAAGTTCGCCTCTGGACCCGATTTGCTGGATATGATGGTACTTGTTCCGACGTTGGAACATGTGTAATAGTCAGTGCTCTTCCTACGGCGCATTCGCTTGTAGTCAGCGGAAGCAAGTGTAAAGCGGAAGCAAGTGTAAAGTCTTACTAATAGTTCTTCTAACAAAGTTAGTTTTTGAGCTACAAGCTTCTATATAGGCTTAAAAGAAAGCTCTTGATTAGTACTCTAAGATAAAATTATAAGATAAAATTATCTTAACTAAATTTAGCCGGGAGGCGTTAATATATTTAGAGGAACATTAGATATTAAGAGAGAGGCGGTATTATATGGTGTGCGAGGGTGTAGTAAAGGCGCACGTGCTACACCCTACTAAAATTAAGTTGTGTCGGAATACTTATAAACTTATCTGCATCGCACGTAAATCGTATCTAAAAAATTAACTCTTTTAGTATACGACAGTAGTTAGTTACGGCTACAAATTCGTACTATTTGTTTGTCTTTTTGACTCGTATAAGTGGCGCTATGTCGGTAGAAAGAGTCCTATACGTTTACGAGACCTTACACTTGCTTCCGCTTTACACTTGCCTCCGCTGACTACAAGCGAATGCGCCGTAGGAAGAGCACTGACTATTACTCATGGACGGGAAAGGTAAATCTTTACCCAGTAAACTCTGGTGGTTCAGAACTCTACGATAAATAAAGGCTGGATCTTATAGGTCTCATGGCATTAGGTATCGGGTATTAATGCAATGCTCGCCATAAACACGACCATAGACAGAATGTAGCTTCTCCCAGCATGGGAAGATAGATTTGAAAATTCGAATTCGCAATTCCATCGTCCTTGAGGAAAGATCAAAAAGAAAATCATGTTTTAGTCTTGGTTTATACGGAATTTCCCCTTCCCCTTTATGGGCTCGACCTGGCAGATTGACATGAAGCTTGAGATACCTTGCATCACCTCGAAATATTCGAGAACCGGTGGGTGCAAGTCTCCCACAACGGCCATATAGGCTCCAGGCAAGTAGATATGAGAGAAAGCGAGATACGAGGGAATGCGGTACCGAAGGCCATACCAATCTACCAAAGCTGCCGCTCTCTTACCTCTTAGTAGAGATCGAGAGATATTTTGTTTTTACATGGGTTGTTATCAGATGCGCGAGTACAACAAGAATTCAAGACAAAAGGAAACAACAAACAGAGACGTACTAACTTGAGTCATAGGTAGTCTGAAATCGATCGTATCTGGTCCGTGGTGATATCTCTTGATATAAAATGAGATGAACGATTGGTGGGGTCTGAAAACCCCCTGCTGTGGAACCAACAAACCCGGTTTTCCATCCCAGCAGACTCATCATCTGCAACGAGCCTTCGACGTCATTCAGCCACGCTTCAACTCATCTCTCTACTGTGGCGTCACCATGAATTCAACCTGCCTCGAGCCTGCTTTGGTTGGGTAGGGTGAGTTATAAAGGAAGACGATCTCAACCTCTTCTGACTTCATTCCAACTTCAAAAATAATTAGAACAATCAATATTTATCGAGTTCATACACATTCAGAGGCCCAGCGTCAAAACACCAAAGTAAAATCACGATGGATAGCCTCAAGAACGTAACTGGGTTGGCACAACCATCAGAGGAGCAGAAACAAGAAATATACAACAAACTCCCAGAAGGACAGAAGAAGAAACAAACATACCGCCAATGGGCCGCGGAAGTATACAACGATCAATACGAAAAATGGATGCCATGGATCGAAGACCAATACTTGCGGTGGTTTGGGAAGGGTGATAACAAAGCTAGTTATGCCACCAAAGGTTGGCAATTGCACTCCCCGCTTTTAGAGAGACAAATGTAGGAAATCAAAACAGTCTGACAAGAACAACAGACACACTCAACAAAACCAAAGTCACTGGCATTTCTCAAGTAGATCAGCTCCAAGATGACGTGCATAACCTGGTTGGAAATCAGGTCGGGGAGAATGGATTCCTCGCTCCTATCGGGAACATGGCCTCGAAAGAAGGCATCAACCGAGCAGAGCGTGGTGGGAAGGACGACAAGGGAAGTTATGGACCGCTGGGTACAGTTGGCGAGGGCGCAAAGAACGCAGGCCAAGGTGTTGTCGGTGGCGCACAAAGTGTTGGAGGCGGAGCAATGAATGGCGTGAAAGGAGCTGGAGGGTATATCGGAGGGATGTTTGGAGGAGGAAAGGAGTGAGCCGTGTGGTACATTATGAATTTTCTTACAGTAGATACCCTATAATCATGTTATTATTTTTATTGATGTCCTACTTTATTATATTGGGCAGGAAATATCTGTTATTGTACTTGTAGTTGCACACAGCTCGAGCGATGTGCTTAGCGAAGCGAACTAGTGGGGGTGGGGTTGATGAGAAGCGGGCAATGACATCACTCTGGGAATACCTTCACCCCTCTCCTCCAAAGACCCTTATCACCCAGGACGAAAGTTACACTCTGAGCCCATCCTTGGATTCCAAGCCGCTCCACATCAACCATTTTGCTTCATCCTGTATACCGAGCACAGCAACATTGATCCGCAGCATGGCTGCCACTAACTACGAAGCAGCCATCGCGCTCATCGACGAAGCACACGCCCACGATCCCAAAATCTCCATTATCGATGGCAAAGATGTTCCCTATGAACTCCACTACGCGCGAAAAATGACACATTACCTCTCTCTTCGCGCACCAGATGCCTCTCCTGTTCTGAAAGTTGCCATCCGCGCACAACACTTCCGGCGATGGGAGATACCCCGCGGCTCTTACCCCATGACGAAAGCCGGATATTTGAGCTGGCGTACATTCTTGAAGAAGCGACAGGCAGAGCTGGCGGCGGCGATATGTATGGGGTGCAATTTTACGACCGAGGAGGCGGACGAGGTTGCGAAGTTGATACGGAAGGAGGATTTGAGGAACAATGAGGAAACACAGATACTCGAGGATGTGGCGTGCTTGGTCTTTCTAGATGATCAGTTCGAAGCATTTGAGAAGGAGCATGACGAGAGCAAGATTATCATGATACTACGGAAGACTTGGGGAAAGATGAGCGAGAAGGGTCATGAATTAGCTCTGCAAATTCCCATGTCCGAGTCAAGCAAAGAATTAGTTCGGAAGGCGCTAGCTGAATAATATAATACGGTACTACTACTAAATAGTAAATTCCGAAAGTAAGTGGACAACCTCGAATATTATAATATAGGTAGGCTAGGGTAGTAAGTAGTTATATAATATAGGTTTTTATATAAAGTTTTAAATCTAGAAGAAAATTAGAAATCTTTAATTAATAGTTATTAAGGGCCTATTTAGCTCGCCTAATTTAGAGATTTATACTATATAAAAAGATATATATACAAATCTAATTTATATATAATTTAGGCATATATCTTTTTTCTCGAATCGAGTTTTCTGTTCTAAATAACTCGATTACTTCTGTTATAGATTAAAGCCCTATTTTCCTTTCGAGGACATGTTTCGCCGAGAGGCTCCCCCCTCTCCTACCCCCCTAACAAGGGGGCGGAAAGGGGCTAGAATTCACCCTCCCCCCCCTCTCCCTAGTATCTAATAACAGTTCGTTTCTAGCGTCTCTAAGACGCTAGAAAGGGGCACTATTAGACAACTCTTCTTTGGTAGGACTACAGAGGTAGTTGATCACTACCTAAGTATAGTTCTCGAGAAGGCACCGGCGGACATACGCCCCTCCCTAAAGGAACTCTGCTACTAAATCGGCGACCTCTATATTACTTTCCACTAGTTATATATATCTAGGAACCCTCCCCCGACCTCTAGACCACCCCTTTAACCTAGTCTCCCTCTTATCTAGGCTCGAGACAACAATATTATTCGACTCTCTGTTCCTCCTTCCCCGAAAATCTCTTCCTTTGCACGGACCTACGCCGCCTTGGTATCTACGAAGCTAGCCTTGCTAGTAGCCTCTATACAAACCTAAGATAAACCAACTACCCCCTTACATAACTACAAACCCTCTCTACAGGCTCCTGGCCCTCCAGCTAAGGGCCCTCGTACTAAGGAAGACCTTCGTGTCTTGAAGACCTTCGTGTAACGAATACTCAAACTGGCTAACTAAACTTGGCTGGGTGTTCGCTGGTTGGTATGCTAGGATAAGAAGAAGACTATCGGGTTGTTCACTTGGAAGTGAACTCGTTACTTGTATCAAAGATGTCAAACAATATAATAAGATTAATAACTAAGTTAAGCACGAAGCTCCTATCTAATGGCAGACGTGCCAGTCTTATATAGAACCTTCGTTTTCCTTGATTATACTAATCACTCTAATCCGTATAATCTTGCTTAGTATTACTCACTTAATTAAGCATGATCAAGTCTAGTCACGTAACAGTGACCAATGGAAATCCTTGGATCGCTTAGCTAGTCTAAGCGACCCCTATTTGCTATAAGAAACCTGGATGTGCCTGTCGAGGGTTGCGCCTCTTATTATGACAAGTATCACGTGAGCACGTGACTCGTGACACTTCGTGTCTTTGTTAGACTCTCTCCTAACGCCCCGGAACGTAAACACTCGGCCTTTGCTATTCTCTCTGCCCTACGCGACCCTGAGATTAGCTGTAAAGACCTTGTACAAAGCGTTCTCCCTGTTCTATCTAGCTTTACGATAATCGCTCGTAACCCCGCCTCTCTTTAGACCCTCCTAACTATAAAGAAGGCGAACATTTAACCCCTGTTTAAGGCTGCTTGTATCGAAAGGGGTATAAACTAGGTCGGTTTCCGATTCTACTATATCCTAAGAAATATAGAGTTAGTTAAAATTGTCGCTAAGACTATAGTTACTACTATTCGCCCTACTACTTTAGAGGACGTAATAACTATTACTAAGGAGGCTCTCGGAATAGCCCTAGCTAAAGTAGTAATAACCGAAAAGTCTCGCTTAGACAAGAACCTCTCTATAACCTAGAATTTCTTCTTTAACGAGACCGACGTTAAATCTATAGGAGGTCTTCTATCTAATATCTTACTACTCGGTAATCGAGTCTACTTTAAAGCCCTCCCTAAGATTACAAAGGTTATCTAGTACTCTACCTACTAGGAGTAGTACAACTCTAGGATCTACAGCAAGAGCGCCTACTACTATATCTACGGTATAACTAAATATATCGAAGCTATATACCCAAGGTATAATATTTATAAGTAGTATAAGGCTAAGTGCCTCTATTATTAGGGTCTATACCCCTCGGACGACCTCGGGTACTAACTCCGCCCAAAACCTACCGGACTATAACCTATACTCGAGAATCGTAGCGCTATATAACAAGCCTATAACGAGATACGAATCCGGAGTAAGGAAGACTTACCTTGCTAGTCCTCTGATACAGAAATGAATAACCCGACTACCCCGATCAGGCCTCTCCCCCCTATTTAATGCTCTCCTAGCGAGGCCTATATAACTACTTAAGTAGATAGCTCTAGTCTCTCCTCTCCTGGCCCCTCTACCCCAACCCTTTAATAAGTAGACTACAGGGTTAAA
This sequence comes from Hymenoscyphus occultus, assembly GCA_900536445.1. NCBI lineage: Eukaryota > Fungi > Ascomycota > Leotiomycetes > Helotiales > Helotiaceae > Hymenoscyphus > Hymenoscyphus occultus. The sequence goes on from UNPT01000068.1 coordinate 65,255, forward strand.
AGAAGAACCGGAGCCTATAGATTCTATAGATAAATGTTTACAAGTCGGCTAAATACCAAGAACTTACTCTATAGATAGCTTATACTAGGCGAGTAGACATAGTCCTTGTTCAAGAGCCTTATATCTATAAAGAAATTACTCGTTAAATTATAAGAAGGCACCCGAACTATGACTACCTTGCTCCGATCTGGGACTAGAGCCTCGACCCTCCTCGCGCTCTTACCTTTGTTCGTAAGGGTACGGGCCTCTAAGTAAACTAGCTCCCCCCTCGCCTATATAATACCGGGACCTAGTCTACCTAGAGATCCCCTCCTCCCACGGCCTTCCGCTTAGTATACTAAACGTATATAACGCCCTGGGGATGCGACAACTCAACACCTGTACGCGGTGTATCCTACGAACCTCTAGCTAGGGCTCGCTACCCTAGTCTAGAGAGCTAAGATTGAGTTACAACGATGGAAATAGTGGTGGTCGTCGCGATCGGCCGTCTTTTGGCTCCTGCGTACGGAATCGATTAACAACGGCGGAACTCCCTTTGGCACACAAGAGCAACCATACACACACACTACACAGAGCCTGCGCTATCGAACATAATACCGAATCCATCGAATACACTCTCAAGCGCTTACGTACGCAATTTCGAGCTCTCTAAAGCGTTTTCGACACCTCTAGGGCTACGTTGTAGAGTTTTCACCTACTCTTGGCACTCCCTCTGCTAAACACCACTTACCTTTTACCTCCTCTACCAACGACCGATATGGTTTACAGGGCTCCGAAGAAGGAATTTAGGGACCCTTCTTCGTAGGAAAGACGCAATCCGTACGACAGCTGCAAGAGCTGTCCTGTCTCGGGGGAACCCCTGGAATATTTGCGTTGAATTAGGATATAAGGGATCTTGTTAGGAGGAGTAAGGAGGAGAGGGGATAATAGAGTAAGGGAAAGCAGAGGCACGGTTTTAGATTTAACAATAAGAAGGGTTCTTTGAACCTTGACCGGCATTTACTTTAAGGCTCTTCGGACCCTCATTGATTATATATACTGCGGCTCTTTAGATTCCCTACTAGGTAGCGCCCTTTCTACTAGAACCTCTAGGACTCGGCTCTTTTTCTTGTATATATATATAGAAAGACTTTCTCTTTAAGAGGGACTTTTGCGTATACAAACAGAAAGGCTCTACTTAAGAGCCTTTTAATTCTTGCGTTACGCTAGAGTGTCATGCTCTAGGCAAAGACTAGGACCGAGTTAAGGAGGCACCTAGTAGATGGATAGGCATGCTATAGAGGGATGAAGGAGATTCTCTTATTACTGCTCTCTCTTGTAACTATATATAGGAGTTTCCCCGGAAATGGGGTCTCTCTTTAAACTGTCACTAGTAGATAGGCTTTCCTATCTGCGACCCCTGTAGCCTAGGGGGGATTTTCCCCCCTAGCGTCCTTTGTCCTGTCTAGGAATTATCTAGGAGCTAGCCTTTAGGTGTTAGTATCCGCCGGACGTTAAATAGAAATAAATAAGTAAATAAATATACAACGCCCTGGTCGGAGCTAAGGGAGTAGGAGAGGCTTTGTCTCTTACTATATAATCAAGGATCCTACGACTAGGAACCTCCTCCTAGCCGGAGACCTTAATCTAAAGAGCTAGCTCTAGTAACCGGACTACCCTAGGCAGGAGAGCTCCCAAGTCTCTCTTCTTACTCCCTGGCTCGAAGATAAGGGCCTTTAGCTCCTAACTCCTCCAGGAACACAAACATATACTCTCGGGAACACCCTAGACCTAGCCTTCTACTCTAGCGAGCTCTACCTGCTACCGGAACACCCGAGTCGAGAAGACCTCGACTCCCTTGCGACGTTTATTACTAAAGCTCTCTAAGGAGTATACCGGAGTAGTGCGAAACGAGGGCTAGACCACGGCTTCGGGCACCCCTGGTAGTGTGAACGTGTGGAGTGAACCACTGCTTGCTGTGATAAATACTGAGTCAAACCGAACACTGCTATAAAGAGCGAACAACTAAGTAAGGAGAGAAGAGAGTTCCAGAGGAACAAGAGCTTATATACATAATGCCAGCGGCACGCACGTGCCGTGCTACACGTGATCTGACCCTAGTTCCTCCAACTCCGTGACAGGTAGAACAAGAAGCGTTAAGCCCTTACTACCCAGATTAGAAGAACCCGACGACTAGGCGAGGAAGAGCCTATTAGAACTCTCCGAAAGGAACTTCGTAAAGAGATTAAGAAGGCTAAGTCTAATTACTTCTAGGGTCTTATTAACAAGGCTACTAAGAGTAAGGACGTCTTTAAGATCTATAAGTAGTATTAGAGTATAGGAACGTACAAGTCTCCTCCTCTAAAGGACTCGTCCGGCCTTCTTAGCTATATAACTAAAGATAAGCAAAAGATCCTTGTATAGGAACTTCTTATAAACAAGGCCGAGGTCGGGGATATCCTAGTAGACGTACTAACTGTCCTGTCACGCTCTCTCCCCTAGTGTAACGAATACTTAAACTGGCTAACTAAACTTGGCTGGGTGTTCGCTGGTTAGTATGCTAGGATAAGAGACTATCGGGTTGTTCACTTGGAAGTGAACTCGTTACTTGTATTAAAGATATTAAACAATATAATAAGATTAATAACTAAGTTAAGCACAAAGCTCCTATCTAATAGCAGACGTGCTAGTCTTATATAGAACCTTCGTCCTTGTACATATCCTACATCGCCTGTCGATGTAGTCGATGTACATATCCTATATCGCCTGTCGATGTAGTCGATGTGTATATATCACGTGACCATAACCAATAGAAATCCTTGGATCGCTTAACTATCCCAAGCGATCCCTATTTACTATAAGAAACCTGGATGTGCCTGTCGAGGGTTGCGCCTCTTATTATGACAAGTATCACGTGAGCACGTGATTCGTAACACCTAGGCTCCTCTCACCTCTAGGGAGGTTAAGGAGTCAATTCTTAGAAAGGCCTCTACCGCTCCTAGGGAAGAAAAGCTTGTAACAGGGGTCTTTAAGGTCGCCTAGCCCCGAGTTAGTAACCTGGTCTTCTCTCTGTTTAAAGGGTACTTAGACGCTAGTTACTACCCTAAATGCTTCCGAACTACGATCGTAGCTATTATCCCGAAACCAAATAAGAAAGACAAGTCCTCGCCTAGAGCATACTATCTAATCTCCCTACTCTCGGTCCTTAGAAAAGGACTAGAGAGACTCCTCGCGAAGCGAATATCCTAGATCGGAATTAAGATCGGGATTCTTAGCCTGAACTAGTTTAGGGCCCTTCCTCTTATAGCGGCTACGGATCTAACTACCTATCTAACACACGATATAGAGAAGGCCCTAGGGGATAAACAAGAGGCCTCCCTCCTTACGCTAGATATTAAGGGGGCCTTTAACGCCGTGCTTCCTAGCCGCCTTATTAAGAGGCTTAGGGAACAAGGGTAGCCTGACTACCTAGTCTCCTAGATTACCTCCTTTCTATCTAAGAGAACTGTTCAAATTAAGCTAGATAGCGACGTCGGCACTCGAACGCTACTTAGGTGTGGTCTTCTACAAGGCTCACCGATCTCCCCTATCCTCTTTATGTTATACATCTAACTACTCTTCTCCCCCGACCTCGGGACACTACCGGCCCTTCGAAGGTACGGATACGTAGACGACCTCGCTCTCCTAGCTATTAGTATAGGGAAAGCTAAGAATATTAAGACCCTTGCTATACAAGTTACCTACCGCCTATATTCTATCTATCGTCTACTTTAGTAGCGAGACCTAGTACTTAGGACGAACAAAGACTCGAGGAGCAAATAGCTAGTAAGTTAATAATAGGATTAGACGATATCTTGTTTTATTAGACCGAGTTATTACAAAGTGCGCTAGGGTCGTTCTTCCTATCTATAAGACTACACCGACTTTAGCCCTCCTCATGAAATCAGGACTACTAGTACCCGAAATCGCGCTTATTAGGCGTAACGAAGCCTTCGAAGCTCGGATCCGACGACTCGACTCCGAGCACCCGCTTCGACGCTGCGAAGAGAACCCTTGCCTAAACTCTAGACTCTTTTATAGGAGTAGAAGGACCCTGCCATATTCCTAGAGGATCGACCCGATACAAGACCCGCCGTAGAATAGGGGCTTCGACCGACAAGCCCGCTTAGTAGAGGTGGACGGCCCTACTCAAGGAGGGGACAAGGAGCTCTATAAGGAACGTTTCCTAGACTTCCTCTCTTACCTCTCTCCTTCTAACTTAATTGTCTTTATAGACGGCTCGAGACTAGACGACGGTAGTATAGGGGGCGGAGTCTGCCTTATAAGAGGGGGAATAGTACTAGATACTAAGTCGTATCCCTTTGGTAAGACCCTTGAGATCTACGACGCTGAGGCTAGAGCCGCTCTCCTTGGATTAGAACTAGCTATTAGCTCTCCTCTCTAGCCTCTAGCCTCCCGCTGTTAGATCTGCCTAGACAACCTAGAGGCGACTCTATAGCTTACGTCTTGATCCTTGGGTACCTCGCAAGAGGTCTTTAACAAGGTCTTCGACCTCTGCTAGTCCGTTCTAGGGAAAATAGCGGTACGATAGTACCCTAGCTACATCGGTATCCTCGGGAACGAGATCGCGGATAAAGCTGCCGGGGTAGCGGCTTGTATAGAGCCTCCCTCTCCTCCCTAAGTCTGTACTACCTCGCTTAAGAGGTACGTAAAGGAAGGGGGGAATAAGCTAGCTGAAAAGCATTGGACAACTACTCTTCTACCCCGGTATAAGAACCTTGGTCTTACTAAGTAGGTTCCGAAACCCCGCTCGCTTAAACTTCCTAGGGAAATTCTCGCTCGACTTATCGTATCCCGAACAGGGCATAGGGACTTTACTATCTACTACTCCTGATTCTAATACTACGATACGCTCCTAGAGGCTAGTAATTGCTCCTGCGGCAGGGAAAAGACGTAGTTTTATATCCTGTTCTATCGCCGGATTAAGCGAAGGGCCCCCGGGCTTATAGCTAAGGCTAACCGCTACCCAAGGCTTCTCTTTGGCCCTTTCTCGGAGAAGCTCTTCTAAGAACTCTTCTACAAATCCAGATTCTATAGCGAGATCTGCCCGCTACGCCCAGATCCCGATTAGACGCTCCTTCTTTCTCCTTCCTTTTTTACTTTACTTTCACCTGTCTTTACTTCTTGTCCTGTACAAGGGTTGCTCCGGAAGTGGGGCCTCTCTTTTAACCTGCCACCTGTAAAACAGTCTCCTATTTTACACCCCCTGTAGCCTAGGGTTCCCCCCTAGCGTCCTTTGCCCCAATCGGGGCTTCTTAGAACCTAGCACTAGAGGCTAGTTGTATTCGCTAGACGTTAAATAATTATAAATAAATAAATAAATATATATTTAATTTAATTTAATTTAAATTTATTTAACGTCCGGCGAATGCAACTAGCCCCTATGAAGCTACGTTCTAAAACATCCCTAAGTAGGGCAAAGGACACTAGGGGGGTACCCTAGAGGTCAAGGGGGTAGAATGGGAGACTATTCTACAAAGATCAAGCTAAAGAGAGAGCCCTCAGTTGGGCTAACCCTTGTACAGAAACAGGAAGTGTTAAAGAAGACATAAAGGAAATAAATCAGGGCTAACCCGAGGCCGCCCTATAGGGGCAGATCTCGGAGTAGAATTTAGATTTGTAGAAGAGCTCTCTAAAGAGCTTCTCTGCAAAGGGGCCGAAGAGGAGACAAGGGTCTCGCTTAGCCTTGTCTATGAGTTTAGGGGTTCTTCGCTTAACTCTTCGATAGTACAGAAGGTGAAACTACGACTTCTCCTTTCCACAGGAGCATTCGCTGCCTTCGAGCAGGGTATCAAAGTAGCGGAACCGAATATAGTATACTGTAAAATCCCCGTGGCCTGTTCGGGCAGCGATAAGACGGCCGAGGACCTCTCTAGGGAGTTTGAGCGTACGAGGCTTCGGGGCCCACGTAGTAAGACTAAGGCGCTTATACAGGGTAGGAATATTGTTATACCAGAGCTCCTGTACAAGCTTTATACTCTCGTTCTTTATATCCCTCCTAAGCGAGGCTATACAAAGAGGGAGAGCCGTTTCCGGACTAGTGCGAGCAGCTACCCCGGCTACTTTGTCCGCAATCTCGTTCCCAAGGATACCAATGTGACTAGGGCACCAGCGAATGCCTACCTTCCCAGGGTAGGCCTAAGCTAGGGCAAAGACCTGGTTAAAGACCTCTTAGGAGGTGCCGACCGAGCGGTAGGTGAGTTATAGAGTAGCCTCGAGGTTGTCTAGGCATATCCAGCAGCGCTACGCTTAAGGCCAGAAAGGAGTATTAATCGCTAGTTCAAGGCCGAGAAGTGTAGCTCTAGCTTCCGTATCATAGATTTCAAGGGACTTACCAAAGGGAAAGGATTTAGTATTTAGAACTACCCCCCCTCTCGTAAGACAGACTCCCCCGCCAGTACTACCGTCGTCAAGCCTTGAGCTATCAGAGTATAATACTAGGTCGCTAGGCGAGACTATACTTAGAAAGTCTAGGAAGCGTTCCTTGTACAAGTCTTTATTTCCTTATAGGAAAGGCCCCCCTACTTTAAGTAGTCGGGCGTCTCGATCGAACCCCCGGGCCTACGGGGTATCCTAAATTAGGTCTATAGCCTCTGAGGCCGGGAAGATCCTTTAGCTCCGATAGAAAAGCCTTGATTTAAGGCAGGGATTACTCCGGCATCGCTAGAGTAGGTAGTCGGGGTCGAGTCGGCGAATTCTAGCTTCTAGAGCCTCGCTTCGTCTATTAAGTGTAATATCCGGGGCTAGAAGACCCGACTCCATAAGAAGGGCTGCTACAGGGTTAGTCTTGTAGACAGGGAGGACCACTCTAGTACACTTGTTAACAAGTAGGGCTAGGAGAGCGAGATGTTTACCGATTCTAGTACCGACTATCTAATTTCCGTTTAACCGAGTCTTGCCTAGGAACTAGGTTTCGCTACCGTAGTAAGCGATAGAGAGCCCGCAGGCTATAACCGCCTGCCTTAGTAGGTAAGGGGGAGAGCCTTGAACTGTGTTCGTAGTACTCTTTAGGGCCTAGATTACTAGGGAGGCCTTAGAGGCCATCCTCTAGACGTAACCTAGAAAGGAGAGCCTACGGTCGAAGAAAACACTAAGCCATCGCAGCTCCTTTGTAGGGTAGATAGCCTTTGTATTAACTATTATAGAGGGAGGCTAACAAATCCCCCTTCCCTTCTACTTCCTCTTTCGAGAGAAGTAGATTAACTCGGACTTATCGCTATCAAAAGTTATACCCTTGTCTATACCCTACTATAGGAGGCAAGAGACCTAATCAGCTAGAGTCTTAATGTTTGCGCTCTTACTAGTACTAATCGCTAGTAGAGCCACGTCGTCTACGTATCCGAACTTTCGAAGGACAGGTATAGAGCCTAGGCTAGTAGAGAAGAGGGGCTATATATAGAGTATAAAGAGAATAGGAGAGATAGGTGATCCCTGAGGGAGCCTATACTTAAGCGGGGTATCAGCTCCTACTTCCCTATTAAGCTTAATCTAAATAGATCTCTCGGAAAGAAAGGAGGTAACCCAAGAGACAAAGCAGGGAGGCTAGCCTTGTTCTCGTAGTCTCTTTATAAGCTAGCCCGGGAGTACCGCGTCGAAAGTACCCTTGATGTCGAGTATTAGAAGGGAGGCTTCTAGTTTTGTACTAAGGGCTTCTTCTATCTCGTGTATAAGACAAGTAGTTAGGTCGGTGGCGGCTTGTAAAGGGAGCGCGCTAAATTAGTTCGGGCCGAGGACTCTACTCTTGATCCTAATCTAGGAGGCTTGCTTAGCGAGGAGGCGTTCTAGCCCCTTTCTAAGGACCGAGAGTAGTAAGATAGGTCGGTAGGCTTATAGCGAGGACTTGTCTTTCTTATTCGGCTTTGGAATAATCGCTACTATTATAGAGCGAAAGTATTTAGGGTAATATCTAGAGTTTATATAGCCTCTAAATAAGAGAAAGATAAGGTGAGAGATCCGAGACCACGCGACCTTAAAAAGCCCTATTACAAGCTTGTCTTAGCTAGGGGCGGTAGAGGATTTCCCGAGAATTAAGTCCTTAACCTCTCGTAAGGTAATAGGGGCCCACGGGAGTACGCAAGTCGGGATAGTAGGGGTCGAGGTAGGTATGTCCCCGACCTCGGCCTTGTTTATTAGTAGCTCTTGAACAAGGATCCTCTACTTCTCTTTAGTTATATAGCTAATTTGCCCGGACGAATCCTTAAGAGGGGGGGACTTATAGGTCCCTGTGCTCTAGTGCTACTTACAGATCTTAAAGACGTCTTTAGACTCTATTACTCTATTAATTAAGTTACGGAAATAGCTAGCCTTTGCTCGCCTAATCCCTTTTTAGAGCTCCTTACGGAGTTCTAGAACTATAGCGAGTCTATACTATTAGCGAGCGGCGCGGATTTTCGAGGTAAGCTCCCGGTACTCTAGATTCCACCAGGGGTGCCCGAAGCTATGGCCAAGGCCTCGCTTAGCGCTACTCTTATAGGTCCCTTGCAGGGCCTGAGTAACATAAAGGGCTAGGGAGTCTAGGTCTTGAGTATCTAGGGTCTCCGATAGCTCGTATAGCTAGTTATAGTCTAGACGAGATTCGAGGGCCGCGAGGAAAGCCTCCCGGTTGAGGGAGCTTAGTCGAAGCGAAGGGTCCTTAATAACCTAGCCTCTAAGCCACGGTACTCGAGTAAGGAGGGAGCGGTGGTCAGAGCCACACTCAAACCGAATATCGGCTTTAGTAGAGGCCCCTATTTGCAGAAGGCTACTCGAGCAGAAGGCGAGGTCTAGTATATTCCCCTGGTTGTATGTTTAAGTCCCTGGGGGGGTGAGGAGCTATAGGCCTTTATCCTCTAGCCAAGGCATAAGAAGGGGGACCTGTGGGCTCCTATTGCCCCTAAAGTTCGGTTGCCATAGCTCGCTATGAAGGTTAAAATCACCTACTATAAGAAGGTTCCTTATATTAATGCTCCGGGACCGAAGAACAAGCGCGAGGGCCTCTTTAGCCCCCGCCGAGCCTGGAGGAGCGTTATAGATATTAAGGACCCTGAGCGGCGGCCCTTGTAAAGTAGTAATCTCTAAGTAAACAAGGTCTTGGCTAGGGGTCCTAGAGGGAGAGAGCTAGTTCACAAGTAACCTAGCTCTCTTTCGAACAAAGGTTAGCGTACGAGGGGCCCCGTTATTCTAGTCCTAGATCGGGGCTAAGTAGTCGTAGTTTGGGTAACGTCGAGTAATCTATCTATAGAGATATAGTATGTAGATATAGGGTTCCTAAACAAGGATAATATCGGCTCGGTGTTAATAAGCTAATATTAGAGCCTGTTCTTGAATTTCGGAGGAGTAATAAACATTAATTTGTATAACTAAAAGACTACAGCTACTGTTTTACCCTTGTTATCTACTTATTATAGGGTAGGAGAGGAGGGGTTTATTGATTCAGTAGTGAGGTTTTGAGGCGGAGCGGGAGCCTTAGCGGCTGTAGGGGTAGCTAGGATAGCTATGTCGGTGTCTACAAGCTAGCAAGGAGAGTCTTCTTCGCTACGTAGGCGCATCTCGTTACAGGCTTAGATAATAGCCCTCTTGTTCTCGTTAGAGGGAGGGGTAGGGGATCTCGGGCGTAGTTAACAATTTGGGAAGTCGGCTAGATAAGGGCCTTAGCAGTGTAAGCATTTAGCTTTACACTGTAGGTAGATATTACAGCGAGGGTATAGGGCCTCAGGGTACTTGTTGCTACCACAGATTCGGCAGCGTTCCTTTTTACCGCAGAGTCTAGTATTGTACTAATCCTAGTATCTAGAGTACTATGTACTCTTGTACTTTTTAGGGACAGGCTTATAGTAGACTCGTCGGCCTAGGAGGTAAGTCTCTCCTGAGGAGAGCTTACTAGCTTCGGATTCATTAAAAAAGACATTCCAAGCGGTAAATAGGTTTCTGTCTAGGCTAGAGTTCTAGGTCATAATAGCTCTAGTCGGAGTAACCCTAAGTGTCTCCCCGATCATAGTAGTAACATCCTCCTACGTAGTCGGACGCAGGGTGGTAGAAATCCCTCCTTAGTCGTCGATCGTTACCGACTCGATTACACAGGGGATACAAGTAAATCGAAAAGAGGCCCAGCTAGTCGATTACTCAATTCTAGCGGCGCCGAAGAGGGTTTGGATATTAGCTTTCTTAGTAGTAAGCAGGGTCTGTAGGGCGCTAGTACTAGAAGTAGTAATAGCAAAACCAGAAGTAACAGGAAGGACACCGCGAACAAGGTCTTTACAACCAATACGGGGTTCCCGAAGGGCAGAGTAGACAGCGTAACTAGAGAGTTTCCGGCTAGGAGCGTCGGAAGAGAGACAGATAAAGAGACGAAGGTCCTCTTTCTTCTGAGGGCCTTTGTTTATAGTTTGGGGAGGGCAAGGGAGGCTAAGCGAGGGGCCGACTTAAGTGCTCTAAGCAGGGTTAGATAAGGCTGTCTTGGCAGCAACTAAGGCTAAGGCGGTCCAAGCGTAGGAGGATTTTTCAGGGGAAGCTAGAGGGGGAGACGGCAGCCATGCGTCGTCTCTAGTAAGCGGGCGAGGGGGGGTAGGGAGTCGAAGTTGTAGGGCAAGTGGAGGGGGACCGCCAGAGGTATAGGCAAGCTGAAAATCAATACAGAGCGTCGCAATTTAGTTACAGAGAGTGCGAAGGGAGGGGAGAATATCCGCTAGAGCGCGGTCAAGAGCCGTATTCAGGTAAGTATCGACTACCTCTACAGTCCCACCGAAAAACAGCTATCCGACTTTGCTCCTCTCTAGTGCCTTAGAGGTGCCAGAGACGAATTGGGCTTAGATGCTTAGTAGAGGAGGAGGAGGGCGGTCGGCGCCCTCCTTCCCCCCCTGATATAGGGGGTAGGGGAGAGGGTAGCTCCTCGGGAATACATTCCCTTGAAAGGGAATAGACGCTTTAGTAGAAAGAAGACGTAACCAGGTTATTTAGAACAAAAAACCTGATTCGAGAAAAAGGATGTGTGGTGTCTATCCACTCATCTAATCTCATGTATCTATATAAGTAGGGGAGTATCCCCTTTAGAGATACTCCTCAAGCAATACAATATGGGTTCCACTCACTATACCTTTCAACATCATGTGAGGATTATGTCGTGGAGGCCTTATTAATTAGCGGATTGTCATTCCACCTATTATGATGCTGGTTTACACTTCGTGTTTCCCTATGCTCTGTAGAACCATAACTTCTATGCGGCAAGGATCTGCCACTTTGGATATGTTGAACTTGCGTTACGTAACCAACTGGTGAAGATGTAGTAACAGTATGCAGAAGATAACAACATTTATCGAGGATTATATTAATGCTCAGAAGCGCAGATGCGTAGCCAGAACCAGGACTTTCTTACCTCCTGTGGTTATATCCACGGTCGCAATCTGTGCCTTTAACAGAACTTTCTTGGTTTGACATATTGCTAACACTCTAACCACCAATTTTTAAAATCCAACCTATGAATCACAGCCCCACAAAGGATCCAACAATAAAAAAACAAGTTGGAAGTTGGTTAGTGCCAAGTGGTCGGATTCTCAAGAGTATACACCCCATCCAACATTCCCCAACAGAGCATATGAAGATCTAGCCAAGATTAAAGAAACGGAATAAAAACTAACTGCCTTTGGCGCAGTTTGATTCATGCTAGTGCCGTTGCATTCAGAATTTGAGAATGACAGATCCGTTATTGGTAATCATAGTCTTGCTCTTTATCTGCATAATCGTGAACAGTAACTTTGAAGTGGTTTCCCTGGTATCTCACAGCACGTACTTACTTATATTCTCAATATCTGAGCAAGTATATCTTTATTCAATAGTGATGGATTAGCCAATTCTATAGACCCAAAGTCGTCGAAAATCTCTTTCTCGCCCACTTAAGCACTAACTTTAATGGATGTTATCTCGTATAATACGAATATATAGTACTTCTGAGGATATCTATGATTGCCTGTTAATAGAAAACACATGATAGCTAGAGTTGCACTAGAAGATGTTACAGACGGTCGTGGTATAGTTGTTCAGTTTTGAACAGTGGCGTATTCCAATTTAACTTCTCTCTTGTACAGCTTAGGTTATGTAAAAGCCTCCAGTATTATTATCAGCTGCTTATATTAATTGGCATCTTGATTGGCATCACTTCAATGTCATTTCAGCGCCCAAAAATTACGTCAAATTCTAGTGAGCCCCCTCCAAGACCCCAGAAGCCAGTACAGAGAAAGGTTTACAGCGTCTACATCTATTGGCGATCAGTGATTTATGCACAGCTTCCCGTCAGCCTTAAGTGAGCTTGTGATTCGGTAACTCATATCTGACACCCACCCTAGTTGGCTTGGGAAAGGACCTTAAAGACTTCAGATACAAGCAGACTTGGACTAGACATCCTTCTGAGTAGAAGTCCTACCATGATCGCTATTTCAAAGGCACATTGTTTTCGGGCTCTCTTCTTTGAGTCAGATCAAATTGGAGTATTGAATCATGGACCTCAAATTTGAGGGAAGGAAGCGAGAAACCCACTCTGCGAACCCGTCTAATATCCTCGCAGCGTTGTGTTTCGTGAATCATGCGGCTTGTAGGCTGTGGTTCATTTCCAAACATAAGTATATGCTTGATAGTTTGACTCTATAGTACGCTATTCGCAACATGGTATTGCCAGATAAATACGAGAATGCGCATCCTAGGTATGAAGGGTATACTACCTGTCTGTTAAGCATGGGTTACCCTTTCTTAGTATGTCTACCTAATGGTTCTATCTTGGGCAAATTTGAAAGAATCTCAAACTCTCTGGCTCACCTTGGAATTTGGACAAGCAGCCAACCAACAAATTCATTTCACAAGGAACAACGATACACAATTTGATGGAATTTAAAGGGTACTTTTGATTGGGATAAAAATCACTGCTCTATGTACATTACTAACAAGTAACTAGCTAACAAAACTTTAGGCCAAAAAGAATTACCAAAATCGCCCTATGGTGTGCCCGATCGTCAGCAACGCAACGGATACTAATGATGAATGTATAAGCGACGTTGTCAAATTAGATTAACTTCTCAAGGTGCGGTTTCGCAAATCAAGACAAGACAACGCAGAATATGGCCACCAAAACGACATGATAGCACTTTAGTAAGGGTTCCTGCCTGCGCTTGGTACTTTTGAGTAGGAAATTCTGTTGGGTTCACTGCAAATTTATTCGTTCTTCTGCGACAGCCTATATCTTTATTATTAGCCATTCAATTGTCATAGAGCCGAAAATTATCCCACCTTCATGTGACAATCTGCAGAGCAACAACCAGCGAAGTCTGGTATGACTGGTGCCTTGTGGTTATTTTTACATTTTTTGTAAGCACAAACATTTGGAACGAGGGTGTTGGACATCGCTGGTGTGCTTCTCATCGTCGAATTTGCAGTCATAGAATAATTCGTTGGCGCAGTTGAATATGCTGTGGATGGAAAGCCTAGTTGTGGGTATGTTGTAGGTTCTTGGAAAACCTGCATTGGAGAATTGGGTCTTGCCAGTGTTGCCGGTTCCGAATAACTGACAGCAGGGAAGTACTGAGGCTGAAATGGTTGATACAGAAGTTGCATATCTTGAGCATTGCGGTTTATTCCAGGTGCCGAATAACACTCATCATAGTCGGGCATAGACGACATAAGCATAGACTGTGAATTGAGATCACTGTGTCCCTGTCTTGCCTTCAATCTTGCATTCTGGTAAACATCCCCGTATTTCTCCCGTGCCTGTATATTCGGCTTTTGTGGTTGTACCCGCCGGTCATAGTCAGTGCTGTACTTTCGTCCTCTAGCCGTCGTAGATCTGTCTTCAACCCTCTGGGTCGCAAACATGTTTTCGGGCTGTGGTTCTCGTTTTGGAGAGGATTTGAAATCTTCCGTTTCTACTGGTCGTGGTCTGGGGACAGTTTTCGAGCTAGGTATTTTAGATTGCTCTGCTATAGCAGGTTTCTATTTCTTGGTAGGTGCGCGTTTGACTATATTGCAATCTGGTTGATCTGCAGCAAGAGACTTGGATTTTGTTGGTGCGTTCCGGTGGCCAACTTCAGAATTATCAGGTGGAGGGCCTCTTGAAGTGTTGCGAGCCCAATTTTGGATTATTCCCTGTTGTTCTATAGTCTGGTATTGATTAGCTTCAACGTGTTCAGACAGCTGTGGGGTTCAAAATGTTTACTAAATGTCCGTCACAAAGAACGTTTGTATCCTTGCAACGTTGTCGATTCTCACAATAGAGTGTCATATTGGAGACTTCCCAGAGGTCGTAATAGGTTTGGTAATGCTTTAGCGATATTGAACTTGGCAGAAGACAAGATTGATTGCAAATGATGGAGAGTTTTTTGATCCTGGTCTACGTATTTATAGTTGCGATCTACAGTGGCTGTGAATAGACGAGGAGTTTAAGTAGCAATGTCTCTCAGAATCTTCACATTCACAGTTGTGCCTTAATTACCCTCAAATGCCCTTGATCACAAAATTCTTCAGTGATTCACCGTAGATGTCAAAGAAACCAATAGCACCTGACGGGTGAGCGTATATTACTCAGCTAATAGACTAGATAGAATCTATTTTTATACCGTAGACAAAAGCTCTTAACCAAAAAATCACTATAGGGCGATTCAGTAGATACACATGTGATTTGGACACTGAATAAGAAGTATATGTCTATGGTCTTTACTCCTACCCCAACAGCAAACCTAGATCTTTGGGTATCCGAGATTCATTGCTTAATTATCCCATTCGAGTTTCTTTCATCTACTATATCATAGCTCTCAAATTGTAAAGGGCTGTGTTGTGATTGTCTTGGCTGACTGACCTTTAATGTCATAGTTGGTTATATAGTAAGCTACAAATTGTTACTAGAATGAATTAGAGATCAGATAGGATTACAAAATAGACATGGAAGGGAATCTAGGTGTATACCCAGAGCCTTTTATGACTAGGAACTTTGTGGACAACAGAAGTAAGTGCCGAATGACTGCAAAGAATGACTGTATGAGGGTTGGACAGATGACTGGACTCTGAGCTGAAAGCATTTCAGACATTCACAAGAAGCCAGATAGGCCGTAAGAGAAAGGGTATGCCTGACTCACCGATTATGGAACTGCTCAATAGTAAACCTACTCCTCACTTACAAGATCATGTGCCTTATTACCAGAAGTCAATAGAATAGTGTTATAATTGAGTAATCCCATACTTGGTGAGCATAATTCGGTCTGAGATCTTAATGGCATACATGAAGTCGACAGAGTCTCAGTGCAAGTCTATTGTATCTTATTCCTTGTTCCCACCAAACATCTCAAATCAACCCTTCGCACTATATATCCACAATTTGGCCCTTCTTGTCTCTCCACCTCCACTCTTGTTACCCCGAAATTTCACGACCCCAAAACCTTACCTAACCTCTCATCTAACCATACAAGCAGTATTAGGACAATACCCATGATCACAAGCATAACTACAGAGCCCCAGATAACTAGCATCCTCTCCCGGCAACGGAACACCCACAGTCCCAGTATTAGGCGGTGGCGGGACCTGAGAGCCCGTTGCTGTGCAAACACAAGGACCCGGAGGACAATATCCAAAATTGCAACAGAAACTGCAGAGACCGCCGTAGTTTCCATCTCCTCTTCCTGCTATGCAGACCTGTTTCCGAAATATTGGTGTCAGTATGAACTTGTGGCTTATTTGGGGGTGGATAAGAGAACCTGGAGAAGGAAAAGTGGGACTCACCTGTCCGGGGTTAGGGGGTGGTGTAGTGGTAGGTGGAGCTGTCGTTGTTGGAGGGGGATTCGTGGCTGATGGCGGGACGGTGGAGAGAGTTGGTGTTGCTGCACAGGTTGAGACTCTCAGGCCAGCGGTGAGTGAGCCGATGCCATCGCGTCCTAATGGATCTGGGGAACCCGCTGGGACGGTACCGACGTAAGCGTTGAAGTTATAGAGACCACAGATGCAAGTTGGAGAGACGTTCTTAAGCGAGACGGCACTAAGGACCGTGTTACTTCCTCTGGTCAAGTAAAATGCTTGTTGGCCGACTTGCATATCGACTTGGAAAGCAGAAGCCCCGGCTGGAGCATTGAATGTTCTTGTGTTGCCTCCTGAGACTACGGTTACGACTCCAGGGGATGTGAGGAGAGAAACAACGAAGACGGAGTCGGACATGGAATCCCAGCCGTTGGGTCTTCCTTGGAAGTAGTTGCCGCTGTCGTTATTGGCGGGTAACATTGTTGTATCGGTGGAATCGCAGTTGAGTGATTTCAGAGTGGGTCTGTACCAATAGACCAGCTGATCGCTGGTGATGAAATTGTTTACTGATTGAGATCCAGCTTTATAAGCTGCGATGAATGGCTTTGCCATGTCTCCCCAACCATTGTGTGGCCTGGAATAATATCAGCTTCGAAATTGATGCGAGAGAATTTTGGGAATGAAACTCACATATCATTTACCCATTTCGAATTTCCGTCATCCCAATGAAGCGATGATAGTGGGCCAATATAATGTGACTCACCGTAATCGTTCCATGAGATGATCTCCAAGAATTGAGGGCCGAGTGTGAGAATCTCGTTCCAGCGGTTGTACCAAAGAAGGTCAGAAGGAAATACCCAATTCTTGCTGTAAGGAACTTCCTAGGTTTGTATTATATTAGTTCTTGGAACGCAAAAGAAACGCATAATTTGGCCCATGGAAACTTACCGGGCCATAATGAGTGTTGAACCATGGGGACACAGCTGTAAAGGGTTAGCTGGTTTGTAAATTTAAAATTCTCAGCAGAAAGAGCGTTGGGGTTAAAACTTACGTGCAAGATATGGTTTCCCACCAAGAGCTGATCTGTATGCCGCATCACCGTCTGCAACGCTAACGGTATGTCCTGGTGTAGGAGCTTTGTTGTTTCCATTACTTGCCCACGCCTATCAAAATTAGGAATTGTATCAAAAGCAGAATTCTTACCATAGAAAATAACTTACTTGCCAGTTGAAGGCACCATCTAGTGCCCCAAAGCTACTCTGCCCGGGATGGAAATTCGGCACCCAAAACACCTCTCTTCCAGCCGCATTTCTCAAAGCCCCAACATCCACTCCATCTCCGATGAAGGAACTCGCAAAAGCCTTCCCCTGATAAAACAATTGAGCCGGTAAGCCTGCGTACTGACCAATTTTGGCCCCCACAGCTGCACCATTACCCGTGCTCCAGAAAGCAAAATCAAACGAGATGAAAACTTTCATTCCATTGTTGGCGGCAGATTGATATGCGTAATTGAGTTGTTGGTCGGTGTTAGTCTCGGTACCAATGTTAAGAGCGAAGGCGTCAATTCCTAGAGCTTTGGCTCTGCGCATGTCGTTGTCATAATCGGCTGGGCTCGCGCGGTCGCCTACTATGCCAATCTATGTTTATGTTAGGGGATGAAACGAGAGGTGAGGCAAAACTTACCATGAAATGAGCAAAGACAAGTCTGCCATTTGATTGTCTTTCAAGCAGAGATCCTGTATCTGCCGTAGGTACTGCAGAGACCAAAGTAGCAGCAAGAAGGGATCCCAAGATCAACCGGAAAGTATTTGCAATTTGCACCATTTTATTTTCACAGTAATTGACTGTCTTCGAGTACAGAAAAGAACTGATTTCTAGAGTATATAACGGAAAGATGATTGGTCTTTATATCATCTTCATCAACCACACGAGTAAGCACACGAGTAAGTTCTAGATAGTCACGATGGCTCCAAGCCCGCTGATTCAGGAAAAACAAAAGAGAGCAGAATCAATATTGTTACTAAACATCCGATGACACCCGCGTATCCTATACCATACGGCAATCAAAAACAATGCAATAATGCGGCTCAGCTTACTCTCACCTAAAGCTAAGGTAGTACTTTCACGCCCAATTGGATTATGCGGCAACAGAACCTGGTCATTCCTCGGATGAACTCTTCTAGATCATTAATCATTAAAAGGTTGAAGCTTCTTCATACTGTACAAACTGCCGGAAAAACTAGGGTATGTGTAAGTCCAAGTACAGTATCAAGCAACGTACTCCTTCTGGAGGGCATGGTGCAAAAGGCTCAATTCGGTCCATCGGACGCAGAAACCTTGTACCGCGGATCATCTGCACCGATTGCTAGATTCGGGTTGCACTACATGCAAGAAAAGCCAGGGGGTCTTTGAAAGGTAGTACTCTTTTTAGGCTACCATCCCCATACTAACTTTGGAATTGTGGGAGTTTGGGTGCCGCACTGCGATGCAATGCAAAACACCGTATTAATCGGTATATTATTAGATCGTATTAGATATCATTTCTAGATAAGAAGACTCCAACCCAGGCCAGAAATGATACTCTATGGATTTCACTAACTTACTCGCTCCAAAATACCCCTCATTATGCCCCTCATCAACGTAAAATATCAAGCAAAAACCCATTTTCCAATCTATATTCAAGCAGAATTAAACCCATCGACACATCCTCGTCGTCACTATCAAAATATCGTCTATCTCCTTTTTACTACCACTAATGTGATCTCCGGCTCTGCCAAAACGCAATGTATGTGGCTTTTGACCCGTCTTTCCCATGAATCAGCATATCTTACCTAGGAACTTTAGATGTGATTGGGCTCTGAAAGGGAGGGAAAAAGAGGTGTTACTTTTTACATAGAAAAGGGTTACGATCGTCGAGTTAGCAGTTTTTTGAATACGATAGTATTACTTTCTAGAAGACATCAATCACTTAAGTCCCCTAAACTAAATAGGGAAAGAAACAAACTAGCGTCAACTGAGGTCACTAATTGGGAGCATAATGCTTTGATAGGTATGGATACTAGCTCTACTCGTACAGGCTCTGAGTGGAGAATTGTACAGCAATAGAAAGGTCTTTGCGACTCAGTTATTAGCATCACACCTCAGATCTTCGGATTCATTGAATTGACTATTCTTTGTTGTTCATTGACTCTAAGGACAATTACCAGATACATCAATCATAAGTTTAGTAATCTATAATTCCCCGAGTTAGCAAAATGCGAACATTTCCTAGGACTTCCCCACTAATGGAGAGATGTGGCAGAATGTGTAATTGCAAGAAGAATTGTCTCCTATCTGATATTTCTTTCCCAAATCAAATATTGGTATCATAGCAAACCCGTGCAACGCCCATAAATCCATCGTATCATCCCTGATGACTAAGTGGCAGCTCACTAAACCTCAAATCACCAGAGAAGCAGTATTTCACACCCCAATTTAGCTCCAAAGCATCTCCCTTCTGATTCCCAAGATATCCATGCAATTTACGCCTCAATCTGAACCACAGCAATCCGTTTTCCTTTTTGACCAGGCTTCATTGGAACTTCCCATGCCTTCGTGATATCGGGAGCATTCTGATGTTGACCATGACAAGGACAACCCTTGACATGTCCATACAATCCCGCCAACTCCTCATTCTCCGGACCAGTCGTGATAGACTGTAAATCGAGATCCGCTGGGATCTGCGGAGGGGAAATAGGTTCATCATCCTCATCCGAATCTCCCTCTCTATCATCAATCATCCTCGGCGGGCGCGCACTCGCACTTTCAAATCGTCTCAACGACAGACCATTGCCCCCTTCCTCCTCATCATCCTCATCCGCATATTCGTCGTCCTCGTCGTCGTGATGTGCGTCTGCACTCGGAGGAGGACTTCGATTCCGAGCATTATTTGGTCGGGCGGGGCGAGCGTTAGTACGGGTAGGGAAACTGACGCGCTGCGGGGTCGGATCATTCTGACCGGGGGTTGAAGCTGCGAACTCGTCGTAGATTGGAGGATCGTCGGAGTCGGAGTCGCTGTCGCTGAACAATGCCTCATCTTCGATTTCGAGGACCCGTAGGCGCAGCTTGTCAAGTGTGAAGGCATGTCCCAGGATGAATCGTAGGTTGCGATCTGGCTTATCGGCTGCGAGCATGAGTTTGCATCGCGCTGTGTGCGCCAGGGAGATGGTTTCTCTCGCTGACATGTTCTTCTTGGGGGGTGGAGGGGGTTTGATGGTGCGTGGAAATGGCTGCATTCGATTCGGAATTGTCTGGATTTGCGTCTGAGATTTGCAATTGATGTTCTCTGGTACTCAAGAAGAAGTGGGTTGTGTAGTTGACGTTGACAAAGAGTAGATTGTCAGGTCGGTAATCACTGGTGGGCTTATAAATGAGGTGCGTTCCGCAAAGGTGAATACCTTTTAAGCCTATCTCTATGGCTTACAAACTCCTGTAGTTCCAGGCGGATACTTGGCCTATCACGATATCAGATGGTGTTGCGGTGATGGTGCAAGCAGTCTGATTACAAATGGCTGTGGCTACTGTACCTACTTACTCTAGTGGGCTCGGTCGGTGATATGAGGCTGGCTCAGTCATCAAAACAGGAACTTGACAAATAATCACAACTCAACGGAATTTCCATCAGCAGAAAACATGAAATATTGCACTGGACTCGAGTGTGGATGCTGATCGTATTATTGTCAACTGTGTTTAATGTTTCCACGCCGAGAAACTCATTCCAATACATGTCACACCATCCATTTCATTTGGATCAAATCCATCAAATAACTCCACATCTTGTCTCGATTTATCGTGTATCGGACGAACGCCAGTTGCATGTATCCATAGGTACAGTCCTCAGCTCTCCCATGCTAACAGTCTTTGATGCATCGTCGCTCCATTCCTCTACTCCTTTCGTGGTAAGATGCGTTTGATGTTTCGGTCAATTGCACTATCACATAGATGTATCAGCAAATGTGATATTGTGCATACGGTAAGTGTTGGTTGAAGCGGTCAGTACAGAAGATGATACTTACATCGCAGCTCTCTTGAAAGGTGGCTCGACGACCTGGACAGTCTTTTGCATCTTTGGTTCGACCCTTGCAGCACCGCGTTGTACCGCTGGAGTCATTCTGGAGAAACCTCTGTTCCATCGCGGGCCCCATTTGGAAGCCTGGTGAACGAGACGTTCTTCGGCACCTGGGATGAAGAAGAGAAGTGGAGCCGCTGCGCAAGTACCGGACAGGCCGACGACGACGCCGGTGGATCGGTTGAAGGAACGGGCCTTTGGAAGCATCGTGATAGTTATGGAGTAGTCTTTGTCTTGGTGTGTTGGTGGTATGTGTAGATGTGATATCGAGATGATGAAGTGTTTGTTGTTGATGATTTGAAGAGGATGATGAGAGGATGAAGGAGAACGGAAAGAGGAGTAGAGGGAGAGGTCGTACAAATACCTCCCAGGTCACTTTGACCTGCCTGACAGCCAGGCAAACCCCTTCGAGTTACAGTTGGACAGATACGGCCAGGAATGAGCCCATGGGTTGTGATTCGCTGTCCGCAATCGATTTATGGAAGCGAGACGAATGATATTGCGGGGAATCTGGGGAAGTGGGTCCGGGGAAGCGCCATTGACTCCATTCACCCACAGACTCCCCACCTCGCCCCTTAACGTTCTTTGACGGCTTAAACCCATCGTGAATGAGGCCGCTTCGATATCAATTTACAACGCTAACACATGTCACCCGAATACCACACGTTTTTGTACTCGATTTGAAGGTGTTGCCTTCTTGTCGCAGAAGGGTCGCCCAGGCGAATTTGTGGCGTGTCAGACGTTGCACTGCCATACTTTACCCCGCTTTCCTCCCCCCTATTCATAGGCTCACTTTTTGCTTCTTCGGACGGAAAGTAAGAAGGTCACATTACATTGGTTGAACTCAGTGCTAGTTAAAGGCAGGATCATCCCTTTTCTATTGCTTTCCTCTCATCCAGTTTCGGTAGATTTAGAATTCAATATCGGTTTAAAGCGATCATTCGTTGTTTGGTGGTGTGTGACATGTGCAGCGGTATTATGGTAGCACTCATGTATTTTTTGCCTGTCGCATATCTCTGAGCGCGTATCATATTCAGATTTTCGTTGTCTCGAGTCTTTTGCTTAAAAAAAATATTCCGACTTCGTCCAAACGATAATGATTGATCTCCGATGATTGGAGTATTAATACAAACTCCAAGCTGGACACTATCCCTGTCTGTGGCTTCAGGGAACGCCGATGTTATCCTTCGGTTGAACCAAATCAAAATTGATAGGGTATAGCAGCCCTAACTGTTACTTAGCTTTCGAAGTTCGTCAACAATTCAACGAATTTCGCCGAATGGTTTGCAATCGCCTCTGAGTCACTTGCCTGTAACTTACATCATTCCTTTATCGTGAAAAGTCCAGCTTTCTCTTCGCGCTTTCGCGGGGGTTTCAATCGTTATTCTCCATGCATGTGTGAGATAACATCATAACAAAGTTTCTAAAGTACTTGTTGATCTAAGGACACCGACGAATTTCTCGCTTAATATTATAGTTGTTCAACTTGAAAGGCACTCAGTATAAAGTTCTTGTATCAACAGTACAATACTTACATTTCTCGTGAGGTTCTTAGCATTTCCCACCCTTGAATCACGAGGTTGATAACTATAAACTGTCCATCACCAGAAGCTAACTTCCCACTTCTGGGCATCAGAAAAGATAAAGTAATCTCAAGGGTTCCTATTTAGCATCCCCAGATCCCCCAATTCGGAACTTGCTGCTCGCTCGCTTACATGCTTATCGTCAGCGCGTCTGCATACACGCCGCTTGCATATCAGCCTCAACCATTTTCATCACCATCTGAAATTAGCTGTCAGATTCGTTTCATTTTCAGCCCACCCCTTATTTATAAATACGGTAATGGGACCATTCTATCTTATCCTTAGCAACATATAGATTTGTTACAGGATGGTTGTGGTTATTTGAGTGAATTGCACGGTCTTCTCTATTGGTCGGTGGTTGTTGGAATATACGAGATGTGCATCTTTCATTCCTGATGGCAGGGTACTGGGGATCATCTTGCACTTTGGAGGCGGTATTGTGTTATTATTTCTGTTTCAATCGATAGGCATAGTCGAGTCACTTTAGAAGTATAAAAGTGCAGGTTCAATCTAAGTCTTTCCTTTTTCTTTTCGTGAAGAACAACCATATCAACTTTCTTTAACCTCGACTTGTTAGTATTCTACAACTAGATACGTTTCTTTCAGTCTTCTTTACACCAATAAATCACATCTACCACCAATCCAAGGACTTCCCCTCAATCACATCATGATATTTCTCAACCTCATACTCTTCCTATCCACCATGGCAACAGTTCAAGCACAACGTCCAACAAACACCCCAATCTGCGATTTCTACGCTTCTCAGATATTCGGAAACAACACTGCTACATCTCAACGCGGTGTAATGACACTAATTCTCAACACCGCCATTCTCGGAAACTACACCTCTCCCAACATAGACGTCCCAGTCAGCGGTATCGCTTCAGTCAGTACTTACAATGGCACATCAGTCAATCTACTAAAGTACTTTGATGCTGCTCTTTACTCCACGAATGATGGCATACATCCGTATGGAGTCGCAAAGAACTTTCTTGATGATGGCGGAGCTGTGCCGATTGGTAAAAGTATGGCTTCTAACGGGAATGTGAATTCTGCTCAATAGTATGTTGATCACCGATACCCCTTCAATACAAACATGTTAACCTTGATAGTATACTTCTCACGCATGTTTGGGATTATTTTGGTGTTCTACTCAATTGCTCACTCCAAGGCAAAGATTCATCTTTCCCAGCGTATGCTGGGAAAACGAGCATGTACGAAGTTCACAAGTAAGTCAAACCAATTTTCATCCATCTCACTCATCCGATCATGACCCCAGAATGTTTATTTTACATTCTAACCTTGTATAGATACATGAGAATCGACCCCTACGAACAAGGCTGGTTCGTATCCCAACTCACCCTCGCCGCAAAATCCATAGGTTTCTCCCCATCGGACACCACAATCGCAAGTCCCCCCCACCCCAACACCCACCCCCTTCTCCTCAGCTATCCCTTCTTCCCCAAAATACTAACATGCACAGTGGTTCAACACCCTTACAAGCCTCTTCACTTCCCGCTGCTCACCCCCAACAGCCATCGGAAATCAAGCCCCCCAACTCCAAGCAATCTGCATCGATGCATCCTGTCCTCTTGCCTCTGACGCGAATTGCGGACTCTATGATGAGGTTCCTGCGCCGGGGGTGGTTAATGCTTCGCTTGTGGGGAATTATATGAAGATGAATGGGACTGGTACTGGTAGTGGGACATGGCATGGTGAGAATTCTAGTTTTAATGGGACGATGGGGTTTGTGGGTATGGCGGGGAGGAATACGTTGGGGGCTTGGAGTTTGGTTTTTGTGGGTTTGGTTGTGGGGTTGGGGTTGTGATTGTAGGTGATGGGGTGGAATGTGGGTGCTTTAGAAAGGGGAGATGGGGGGATGATGTGGATGTTTGGAGGAATTCTGGAGAGTTTTTTAAACAATTAATTAGAGACTGGGAAATGATCATTACTATTTATACAAGTATCAACCCACTTCCCAGATTTCCTCACCCATGCATGTAGTCTTCAAAGTTAGGTCTAGCCAACATACCAAAGAACCACATTCATTTCCCCCCCCCTCTCAACTCCACTCTCAAACTCAAACAAACCCTCCTACAACCAGCAAACAAGTGATCTCCTCGTTGACCCAAAAGACCGATATTTACAACCCAAAGAAAACAGCCCGACTGTTTCTCACCGAGCGTTCCCTCATCTTCATAGTACAGGCTTGGGAATTGGATCGTTTGCTACTTCTCGAGTTAACTCAAGTTTTCTACTCTTAAATCCTTTTTGTTTTCTCCCCTGGCACTTTTTAGGCGTTTTTCAAGGGCTTCGTTAAAGGGGTGTATTATTTTCTGGTTTCATTCCCTCACTAGTTTAGTGAAGAAATGAGAATTAGCCGAGTGGTATCGATAATGATAGAGAATTCATCAATGTGTGTTCGCGCGCTGAGTTATTCTTGAGGTATACTGATTATGAACGTACTGTTCAAATCTAGCCAAAATAGTGACACGTCTTTCTCACAGGCCAAGTATTGAAATCGAGGCACACGGTAATATTCTTTACC
This sequence comes from Hymenoscyphus occultus, assembly GCA_900536445.1. NCBI lineage: Eukaryota > Fungi > Ascomycota > Leotiomycetes > Helotiales > Helotiaceae > Hymenoscyphus > Hymenoscyphus occultus. Next base: position 90,273 of record UNPT01000068.1, read on the forward strand.
AAGTTACCTAAGACTTCCCATCCTAATGACCAAAGATATCCTTATATCTGACAATATGTACATGGTACAACCGGTTAGCCTCTACTCAAGTAGGCCTTGTAAACCTTCCAAGCTGCCCTCATTTTCTCCTTGTTGGGCCATGATTTCATCCATTTCATACGCGTCAATCGACACTCCACTGTCCCATCTTTTGATTCCCTCCTTATAGTCTACCCATACCGATGGTTACCATGCTCCAACACCAACATCCTCAAAACATCATCCCTACCTCCACGCCTCTGTAAACTCACCATCTCCTTCCCCATCCCTATCAAACTCCCAATCCGAATCATCTCCACTCTCAAACGGCTCATACCTCACCTCCTTAAAAACCACCCCCGTCGGCAACCCAACACGAGACACCGTCCTCGAGCTCGCCGTACTCACCTCAAACGAACCATTAATATTATCCTTCACCCCCAACCCATCAGGAAGCAGCGTACTCATCGACTCCGCACTCCGATAACAAACAAACGTCGCACCAACATGATACTGCACAATATAATCCTCCGTAAGATATTCAAAGAAATCCGACTGGTGACCTCGGTTCTGTATCAGTTCTCGTACGATGAACTTGTATGCAGACTATGCATCCGTGTTAAAGTCAACTCTAAGTCTCGGGGAAAAGAAGGGAAGTAGAGGTGCTTACCATACATTGTTCACGGTGGCCTCCGGATGTACCATTATACCATGCTTCTATTAGGTTGCAACACCCGTTTGGCTGGCAGTCTGTGTTGAAACTGACGTATTTCTCGCCGTCGCAGATGAATTTCGCGACTTGGAGCATGGTGGCTGGGGTGGGGCTTAGGATGTTCGCGCCGTAACAGTGTTGGCCGTAGTCGGCGAGTGTTGTGTGGAATAGGATGCAAGCCATAAGAATGGCGAGACAAGATTGGAGATTCATGATGGGGTTATGGAGTTGTTACTTGTAGTGGCTGCACAATCTTCCGGCGAGAAATAATGGAATTGCATCGTTTGGAATTTTGGTCATTGTTTTTGGGGAGGAAAGGATTTTCGTTAGCTTAGCATCCGGTCAAATCTGTTAGTTCTGTTCTAAACTAGAGGGGTGAATAGATGATATTCCTAGCAAGTGTTATCAAAGAAGACTCCCTCCCACCAAATATATCGCAGCCCCTTTGTATATTTATTCCTCGATAAAATTGACCCTCAACGGCAGCAATCCTCAAATCCTGGAGTTTGAGATTCCCCGCTCAACCAGATTGACCTTTACATATTCCGCATATCACAACATCTTTGTCCTGAGAGTTGGGCAAATACCCATAGAGAAACCTCGAGGCTTGGCTCGGCTAGAGTTTAGCTTCGATATCCACAACCGATATGGCTAGGTAGGAAGGAACGATCTAGCAGGCTAGGGACGGACGAAGTTCCAACGCCAGAGCACTTGCTCGACGATTCCTCTGCCTCAACCAGTCGGGAAGCGCCAGTCTCCTCTCCTGAGAGAGTTCCAAGCTTCTGCGAATTCAGAACAAGCTGAGCTTGCCCTACAAACCTAGCCAACAGATTTCCCTTAGGGGATATGGTTCAGCTGGTATTCTGAAGGTCTGTACGAAGACTTGCATGGAATGAAGTGACTGGACCTACTTCAGTCTTCTTCCTTCTCCCAACATCATCGCTTGTGTGTTTCTTGCGCCAACCAGCCTCTGTGTGTTTCATCGTTATTGCAGCTCATGTTCGCGATCGAGGGAGTCCGTCATGGAAACTCGAAATGGGGACTCAAGCTTATTCGAAAGTAGGCAGAATAAATGTTACTGCGACCGTCATGGGCAACTGAGCTGTAACTGGAGTCAAAGTCCATTATATATTAGCCGTCGTTACAAAATGGTTGAGCAACGAACAACAATTGGAATAGCTTAGGAATGAGGGCAGAAAATTGAGAAACAGCCTGAAGGCATGTCCATTCACCTCGTGGGTTATCCGAAGCCACAGGAGCTATTTCCGACGAGTAGCATTGTTTGAAGGAAAGAAACCTGAAAGTATACTTACGTATCCTTGGAATGAAAAAGGAAGTCTAAACGAGGATTAGGGTTCTCGTTCCTTCCCCTTTCAACCCAAAAGTCTTTCGAGGAAGGTACATTTCTCTGCTCAACTTCCCCTTCCTCTCACCATCTCCTCTAGAGACTAAATCAGTTAAAACTTCCCAAACCTACCCAGCTACTTCCTCCAGCCCATCCCCTTCATCACCTGTGCAACACTCTCACCTCTCACCTATCGCCCATCCGTACTGACGATGTCATCGATCCTCAAGGCCTTCCAAAGGCCTTCCCATGGCCCAAAGATCGCGAGAATCGAGGAAAATGATAAAGACACCCCCTTTCTTCGCTCCTCTTCTGATCGGCAACGTTACACAATACTATATGCAAGTAGACGAATCAGGACCACAAAGTTACCAATTAGGGTAACGGTAATAAATCAAGGCATTTGAAGATCCAGAGTGCAAGATCGCCCAATCCATTGACTTGCCACGAAATCCCCAATCCTACAATTCCAATTCTCTCCCTGAAAGAAAGACTTGAAGCCCCGTCCGCCATTCAAGCAACCGTCTCAGCACGAAGATTCACTCCTAGAAGGAATAGAGACACCGATGATTCCCTTCCGAAACATGGTCCGAGATTGGGGTCTCTGGGAAATCATTTACGACAGACAGCTAACGGGAAAGATGGAGAAACACGACACATCACTTCTTCAATCTGACATTCTGACCCTGCGACTACTGTACCTATCAGGTAACATCCACTCATCTCGAAGAAGCTTTCTGATCAAGGCCGCTAACCTGAGGTACCCGTCTGCGTGTAGCCGTCTCACGCGCCAATCAGTCGAGCATCTCCTTCTCCATTTAACCTCAAACAAGGCGACCGAATTCCAATGGAAGGATGACGGTTTTCGGAAGGGCGGATAACGGTACGACGGTGACAGTGAAAGGCAGAAGCGGCTTGGGTCCCGTTCTAGAACCTACCTCGTCCCGTTGTTGATTTACATCCGTCACCGAATGACACACCTCAGTTCTCTTGGGAATCAGGGGCAATACCGGATTGACAATAATTCCGGGTGCAAAAAGATTTGTGAAGTTTGGTGTGCAAGTACCTTGGAGTTATACCAATAGCAGAAAGGATGACCCTTCCCGAGACCCGTCAATAGGTTTCCAGTTATTCGGGAGCGCTGCTAACGCATGTGTAGCCACGTTTCGAATTCAAGACCTCCCTCCCAGACAACCGAACTTCCCCTGATATGATGGCCAACGATTCTGCACATATCCCATTTCCAAAGTCCCCTCTTAACGTCCCGAGCATAGCCGTCTACGGATATATACATAAATGAGAATGTCATTTCGACAAACAAGGGGGCAATGACAGTAGGGAGTTGATGGAACGCCTGTCAGGAGAGGCTCATAAATGTTTTGTAGGACTACTCTGCGCTTCTGCGCTTCTGCACGTCCCCTTTTCTTCCAACCCTCTGGATCACACATAGACGCTGGACCACCTCATCGTCTTTACTGTCACTGTCTCCCCTTGTGTGCCATATCTTCAGCTCCCGCAATTTTCAACCTTCGCATTGGTACGTCGCATTGGACAAGTGGAAGATGTGTTGCAGAGAGTAAATCTCGTAATCCTTGTAAAGACACATTCTACCATTCTTTTGGTTGAGCTGACTCGAAGAATCTATAAATATTAAGAGAAATATGGAATAAAAGGATACTAAGAACCCATCTGGTTCATCCCAATTTTGAGCATGAGCAAACAAATCCCAATGACCTAGGTACAAAAGAATCATGTTGACCGAAAACGCGGCTAAAGCAAAGGTAAATAAACACTCCAACAAAGGTTTTCTGCTCCCTCGAAGAAAACTGAAAGGAGAAAGCCATTGGGTATCAAGAAAATCCACCGAAAAAGAAAAGAATAAACAAATAATGAAAAAAAATATCAAAAAAAAAAGAAACCAAAGTGCAAGCAATGAGTCGATCAAAAGAGGTGATGTGATATTCGCGATCGTGTCTCTCCCCCAAGAATATAAATACGCGCTGTCCGTCTGTCTTCCTTGTGTCGTTTCCCCGTGCAGAACCTCCCGATCCCTGTAGAATCTTCCAATTATCTTCATCCGTAGGTATAGTGAGTGTCATGAAGCCTTCGCAGGCGCGCGCGTATGAAATACGTTATTGAGGAAGAAGGTGGGTATCAAAAGATTACGCTCAGGTAGGTAGGTAGGTAGGTAGGTGGGGATTCTTGGTTTTCTTTTTCTTTTTCTTTTTGTTTTCTTTCTTTCTTTCAAAAAAAAGAAGAAAAAAAAGGGAGTGGAGAAGGTATGTATGGTAAGTATCTGTCGCGTTCGCGTATCGTCTTTTTTGGGTTGGGGGGGATTTCCCATCCCTCGTCTTGCAATCCCAAAGGTTCAAGGCTTGGGGGAACTCGGGGTGTACTGTACAAAAAAAAAAAGAGTGCAAAAACAGCCTTTTTTTCTTTCTAGTATTTCGTATTGAGTGAGTGAGGGAGTGAAGGATGATGGGGGGAGGGGGGGGGGCAGATGAGGTGTGAGAAGCATTTGTTTGGTTGGTTGATGACAATTTTCCCTTTTTCTTTTGGGTTTTCCCGACCCATCCATCCCTTTTTCTGACTGTGTCTTCAGAAGTCAAGTCCTCCATCCATGATTCCCCACAAAGTCCAGAAAACAACAATAAACAAATACTCTTTTCCGGATTGTCTCCCCCTCTTTTAGCGAGATACAACGAATTACAACGAGGGGGCGAAATAAAAAAAGGGGGAAGGGGAGTCCTGTATCTAAATTTCCTCCTCCAAGAAAAGAAAAATGCCGACATACGATTCCATGAGGAAAGACAAAAAGATAGCATGGCAACATTCGAAACATGAACACATTGGCTGGCGGAGGAGGAAAAAAATCGAGAAAGGAGCAAAACATGAAAAGAGAGAAAAGAAAAAAGAAACAACATAGGGGGTTCCGTTCATCCGTCCCTTTCACCTGCCCATATATCATCGGATCCATCCCTTCTCTCGCCTTAGACCCTCTTATATATTTAACAGCCATGCCGAAAAAGATAATATAAATGGCCACTTTCTGCCAAAAAACCAAAAACCAAAGAAAGCACATAACATGAAAAAGCAAAAATAAATAACTAGAAAAGAACTTTTCCTTCTCTCGCCATGCGATAGCGAGATGATTACCCTTCCAATGAATGCACCCGTTCCCAATCCCGATAAACAATTGACAAAATTGGTATCTAATGTTCCTAGCGCCCCTATCCCATTTCCGTTCCCAGAGAAAACTATCTTGCTCCTCGCGGCTGATTGCAGCGAATGTGGAAAAGCGTCAAATTGCAAAAATCGCAACAATGCATCGTATTCTGAAGTGATTCTCTGCGCGTGTAAATCATGATGAGTCCTGCACGTGTCAAAGATCTAGCTGATATTTAGTTCTTGCTGGATCAATGCCGTAGGGAAATATCCTTTGGACTCAGCCGTCCCCTCCCAGCGCCCGCAATGTCTACCTAACCCTTCTTGGGTGCTGGCAATACTGGGAAGAACATAGCCACCCGAGTTTCCGTACTCTTGTTTGACTTTGGAATATTCCGACATACTAGGAAGTTGATAACGGGCTTCGTGGCCTTCGTAGATCGCGCCTGGGTAATAAAGATAACCCGGTGATTCTTCGATGCCTTTGGCTTCCTCGGCAGACAGTACAGGCTCCATCGGTATCTGCAAGGGAGCCATACTCGAACGATAATGATGGGATCGGTTATCATACGACCCTCCATAGCCAGTACCTGGAAGCATCGATGATCCTCCGGACATGCCCATATCTCCTGGCGTCCTAGAAGCGCCTGCGCTTGGGGTGTATGAGCCTGCACCTCCTGCACCCCCGGATCCTCCGGCACTCGCATTGCTCCCTCGTCTCTCGCTTTGGTAGTGGCCTGGAGAGCGACCACGAACGACCATGGGAGCGGACATTCGGAAGGCAATCTTAACAAAACGCTCTGATCTCTGAGTTCCCACATCCGCAAAGAGTTCCACAAGAAGGTGGTAGTATTGCTGAGCGGCTCTCCGTTTTCCATTATTTGCAGTTGCATTTTTAAATTGAATGCGCTCAAATGTTGCTTCAACTGCCGGTTGATTTGGATTTTGACCAAATCCTCCTGGCGATTCGTAGAGGCCAGAACGGGAAGAGCTCTCACCGTACATACCATGAGAAGCGGGGGGTCGTGGGGCTAGCGTGATTCGGGCTGGTTTCTCCTGTGGCCCTTTGTCTCGTTTGGGGGTATGCTGAACGAGTTCAATCGATTTTCCGTCTCGTCCATCGACCACTGCGGCAATCGACATCGCGAATGAATAAACCTGTGGACCCAGTCGCCCGTTCTCCACCAAATACACAGTTCCATTGGCGGGAAGAGCTGGCTGAATGGTATAAGAGCAATTGAGAGAGAAATAATTTCGTCGGTAACATGTCCAGTCGTTATCCGCCATGAAAAAGCCTTTGTCAATTCTACCAAAGATATCGGGTCTCAGACTTTGTCCGTCTGATGTTTGGAGTGGGTATATGACTTCGGTCGGACTCAATGGCGGACACGAAGGTCCACCGAGTGGATTCTCCATATTCGTAGGACTAGTAAACCCACTAGTAGAAGATGGTGATAATGGCACGCCTCTGACGGCCGATAGCGAAGGAGATCTCGAAAGAAGATCTGAAGTCCGCCGAAGTTGTGGAGTTGTACCTGTGTAAAGGTCTCTGGTATTGATAGGTGATCCGGGATGAGGTAAAGCAGATGATCGTGTTGGTGGCGCCAGACCAGTGGATGGGTTTCTGTACAAATATGCCATTATTATCGACCACCGGCGATTCTTGAGATTCTCGGTAACAGATAGGGGGGCCGTCGGTGCAGAAAAGAGGGTGGATGACTTACAATGAGCCTAAACGTGGCTTCAGATCAGGCATCGAAAAGAGGGAGGTGCTTGGGGAGAAGTAGCTACTAGCTCCACTAGAGTACGTGGAACCGCTTAAGCTGGGTTGGTAGATATTGGAGTAGGGCGAAAAGGCTAAGGTCGACGAGGAAGAGGTGTTCTGCTGAACTGCTGGTTCAAGCGAATATACAGGGCTGCTATGTGATGTACCGGTTTCAGTGTTGAATCTGTTATCCGTCGTCAGCCACCATACTGCATGACTGCAAGACAGCATTTAAAGTTGAACAAGAACGCCTAGCGGTACTGGTGCCCAGTTTCTGCATAGCGACCTACGTAGGACAGCCAGCTCAACGCCGGTCCCACAAGAGCGGGGGCTCCTCGCGTGATCTCCTGGAGTGGTTGTCGTTGCGGCAGCTCACGGCGAAGCTGGTGTGAGGCTTACGCGGTGCAACGTGAAGCCGGCGTGGGGAGAAGGCAAAGTCGTGGCATTTCTCTTGCTCTCCACGGGAGCTCAGGCGGCGAAGCTCTCTTTTTGCGGAGCATGGAAGGACATTGAAGAGGTAGAGCCGTTGCGTACAGAGGACAAAAGGCACGCCAGTGCCTAAATGCAAGGGGTTGGGGGATCACGAGAACGTATGACCAATGAAGAGGAGGTAGGAAAGCGTGGGAACTCACCGAACATCATCTGTGGTCGGAAGTGCTGTCAGGTATCGCATACCCATGTCCGGGAGGGAAGGGGGATGGGTGAATTCCTGTCTGGAGGAGCTGTCAGGCTCTGGCTCCGACCCGATTATACACGCAGGAGAATGCCCTGAATAAGCAGCAAGGTCTTGAGGATTACCAGATTGCGAGCACATGAAGTGATTGCTATTGCTATTCAATGGGGCCGGTGGGAGAACTGAGAGGAGATGTCAGTACCGTGCTCTTCGGAGTTCGCTACGAGGCGAGGCGAGTGGAAGTGGAGTGTGCGAGAACCGAGCTACAGCTATGCCGGGGAGGGGGATGAAAGACGCAGAAGCGAGAGCAGTGGTTCCCCTTGACTAGGAGGCGTTGCTTCAGGCGTGGAGTGTCTTCCCCGCATAGCATAGCATAGCATAGCATAGCATAGGGTGGTATAGCGTGGTATAGCGAGCAGTATATGGATGGAAAGGAATTGCGAACAGAATAGCAGAAAGGGGGGGCCCCATTTGGCATTGCACCCGGGGTGGGGTGGCACGAGCGAGCCTGTGATAGAGGGACTCTCCCGCATCCACCTCCACCCACCACCAGCAGCAGTTCGTGAGAGGAGTTGGAGGTCGTACACGGGATCTGATGGCGGGTGCGGTTGCGCAACGCAGATCCGTCATCCGTCAACATCGATAGCAACCCGCGAAGCACACGCTTGGTGATCGATCAACAACACACGGGGAAAACAAGGGGCAAGAAAAAGGATGAGCAGTACCACAGCCAATGTTGCGAACATGGAGAAGGCTACCGAAGCAGATGAAGCGAGGGGAGGAGGGGGAGGAGGGGGAGGAGGAGAAGAAGGCAGGATGAGCGTTAGAGGTCGTCTCGAGATGCCGTCGCGGCGACTATGAATGTAGCCGTTGCGAAACGTAGAAAAGAGAGCAGCAGCAGCAGCAGTAGCACGTCAGAAGTTCTGAAGGCTCAACGGCGGACGCTGGAAGGCCGAAGCCCTCTATATACATGGGATGATGGGTTAGGGGCAGAAAAGAGTGCAGTGCCGTGCAGACAGAACGACGCGAGAGCACCGACAACCTGAAATTGAATTGGGGAGAATAAAGCGGAGAAAGGAAGAGGAAGGAAACCCAGGTGTGAGGTTGTGTAGGGTGTAGGTCGGGTAGGGTCGAGGGTCGAGGGTAGATCAGGTCGGCAAGGTAGCTAAGAGGTAGGGCAGGGTAGGGCAGGGTAGGGCAAGGCAGGCAGAGGCAAAGAGGCAGAGAGCAGAGAATCAACTTACTTTCAATCATTGGTCGCCGTCGCTCGCCGCCTTCTGATTCGCTGAAGTCCTCTCTGTGGACTTTCGTCTGTTCTTAGGCAGTGCAGTCTTGCAGGGCACGCTCACGACCAGCGGAGGAGCGCGATGGTGGTGGTGTTGGTGATAATAGTGGTTGACTCTGTGCAGCAGTGCAGGTGCCTACACCCAAACGATGAGGGGGCTCAAAAATGCCAATGCCAATGCCAATGCAGCGTCGAGACACCCTTCCGTGTTGGGTTGAGCGTAGGCGTTGATGTAGGTAGGGGTCTAGATGGCTGGAAGGGGATGGAGGGCGGAGGGGGGAGGGGGAGGGGGAGGGGGGAGACGGGAGATGGGAGACGGGTGGGGTTGCAACCTGGGGCAGGGCAACGCAGACAGGGGAGGGCAGTGAGTGTACTCAAGGTGTCCTCCAGAAAGAGGGCGAGGGAGTGAATGCACACAGCACCGCGTCAGGCCAAGCGGTTGATGCTTGACGCTCAAATAGCGTATCCTTTGGGGGTGATGACCAGAGCGAAGCGCGTCGACGTCGACGTCGAGGTCAAGCACTCAAGGCTGGTCCTGGTGAATGATCCTCGTAATCCTCCACTTCGCGAAGCTTGAAGCTAGCCGTCTCTGCACGTAACTGTAACGGGGTCGATAACGGACGGCAGTGCGGGCGCTAGTAAGTGATAGTCGAGTGCTTAGTGCTAGCACTGCGGCGATGAACCCTACGATTCTCTACGGAGCACTTCGAGAGCTAGAGGATGTCAAGATCCCGTCAAGGTCCAGCCCATTCACTGCGACGGAGGTGAGGGTGGACGGTAGCAGCGGAGCGGTAGCTGTAGCTGTAGCGTCTCGCTAACGGTTTAGTGTCTAGCGTTTAGAATGCTGGTGCTGTCGAGGGCACCCTGAGTGGTGTGGTCTTAGTGGTCTCAGTGGTCTCAGTGGTGTGGTGTGGTCTTGGCCAAATTATTAGTAGTCGCTCAGTCTCCTGCCGGTGGGGTGGCGCGTTGCGTCGAGGGCCCTGTAAGAGACTAAGAACTCGCTTCCAATGCTGGTACCGTAATGTGGTAGCGTGGTAGCGTGTAGTGTGGTAATCTGGTAAGCTTCCGTCCTGCACCTGCCGCGTCGACCTTCGAAAGCCTGATTGGCTGGAACCAAGTGTAGGCCTGTACGTAGTAGGAGGAGGGCCTGTACGTGCTGTACTGTACTTTCCTCGGAGCCTTGTTCCTTCTGCAAAACACCTTCCCTGGCTCGCTCCTTCGTCTTGTGATCGTCCCCTGGTAGCACCCTTGATCTTATTTTGGGCCCTTTCAACCTTTCTCCTCGCTTCTCGACGCGATGTACAATGTCAATGTACAATGCACGTCAGATTTACAGCCTTACGATCCTCAATCTCTCCTTTTCTCTCGTCTCCAATCCACGCTAAGCTAATGGAAAAGGCCAGCGATGGACGCTAGCAATGATGTGATGCGATGCGATGCGATCAATCCAAAGATCAGTCCAAATCTACAGCAATCCTTGGAGGGACCCAGGAGGCGACCTTGAAACTACTGCACGCAATACGAATGCCTGCGAAATGGGTGATATTTCCGCACTTCGCTCACACCCACCCAATCCTGAAAACTTTTATCCTGTTCGCTTGACGACGGTTGGATCTAGTGCGCGCCGTTCAGATGCCTCGGGGACAATAGAATAAGTGCGCTTCGCCACTCGCAGGCCTCCAAATGTCGAGAAAAAGGATGGTCGAGGAAAAGGAGAGGGTGAGTTACGGGATGGGGGCCAGATCGGATGTTTTGCGTCTGCGATTCAACTTCTGGGGAATGACCGAATAATGTGTTTGGAGCCAGCCGGGGAGAGACAACCTGACAGTGCCGGACTCTCAACACTTGCGGATCAGGAATAGCCCACGCTAGAAAAGGGGGTAATACTACCCTGACGTTGTGATTAGGGCGTAGGAGGCAGCGGATGGCTGGGAGTGAGTGTATGGGATGGATGGGAGGTAGATGAAAGAGGGGTTCTGATGGGTCGAGAGAAGGTGCAGCGCTCGAAAAGGCTGTCGAACACCACGCAAGGCTGAGATTGTGTGAGAGGATGGATAGATGCTTCCCAGTCGTTGACCAGGGCACGATGCAGTGAGATTCGTCAGAGCTGTCAGGCCAAGCACACCAGGATCGACGATATGACGGGTATGTTGAAGCCAGAGACAATATCAGACTTCCGGCAAAGGGTGATGGTAACTTCGGATTGTGAATAATCCGGGGGATTCGCTCGCTCGCTTGCAGAAAGGGATGTGGATGTCGAGTAAATTGCGATGGGCCTTGAAATGTCAGGAGGTTGGAACGGTGGTTCACTCGCACGGCTGGGGTTCAAGTACCAAAGTGGCGATACAACCCTGGCAGCTGGACGACCACCACGACGGCGACCAAGCGGCAGTCTTGGAGTGAAGTTTCTTGGTCTGTAAATTGCGGTGCCCAAAGAGAAACTTGTATGTGGGAGTGCCAACCTTCAAGTGAAGTTGTGGATCTGGTGTTACGAAACAACGACGGACAAGTGGTCTAGGATGAGCTTAATCGTCGTTCTACTGCTCGATGCCGGCAGTCACTCTGTCCGGATGATATTGCTGGATCCGTGGTTGCCGCTGGTGCTGAGGTGGGATGATACCGGCGAAGCTGGACTCACTAGGTCGAAGCCAGGTAGGAGCTGACGGCAGTGCAGTGTAAATTGACACTGACACTCTCGGGGCTGAGAGACGGTCTTGCTGGATACTTGGGTATTGCTCTTCCTCTCCTGGTGCTGGGTGTCAGGGAAAGAAGCGATGTACGAGGGAGTTTGACCGAGCGACAAGACTGGGGGGGGAGAGCAGTTATAACTCTGAATAACGATAGACCAACGCCGGCGATATCGACAAGCACGTTGCCTCTGGAAAATGGAAAGGGTGGTCTGGGAAGAGCAGACGCACGTGGAGATGGGCGTCTGTCGGGTCGTACACACGCAGCTCAATGCCCCTCCCTGCTAGTCCAGGTAGCTCTGCTAGCGAGAGTAAGCTCAAGCCAGTGCAAGTGCAGGCTCCCCTCCCCGCTTGCTCCTGAGGGGGAAATGCTCTGCTAGTGCCAATGCGAGTGAGCAGCAACAGCAGCAACAGCAGCCTCACGAACGTCGACGTGATCTTCACGATATTGGCGTTCCGTCGTATTGGGACTCGACGTACCTGAGTATTCCGTCTGGTGAAATTACCGACACCGGAAGGGCCGAGAAGAGAAGCTCGCACAGAGAGAGCCAATAATCTATCCGGTCAATAGAAACAGCAGTCGTGCAAAGGGACCTACACCAGCCCAAATCAGGAAAAAGCACGGCGGGGAGAAGTTGGGACAGCGGACTCGACACGGACGTGATAGGAACGACTCGAGCCCGTTCGAGGATGGTGGATGATGCTCTTGATAAAGGGGTTCGCTCCAAGGGCCAGCAGCTGTGTACAAACCATCACGCATCACGCAGGAGCAGGAAAGGATGGCAGTATCAAGAAGCATCACGCAGAGCAAAGGGCAACACAAGATCTAGATCTAGTCCAACCTCGCATTTTCACCATCCATGGCTGCGAGTCCCAGCCGGGCTACCTGGGATCAAAATGATTGTTGTTTGGCTGCACGCTGCCAGTGAGATGGGCAGCGCAACACGCACCGAGCCGTTCACTTGGAGCCTGCATCATTGCGTCTCGTACGTTGAAAAAAAGACATGCCCTGGACGGCTTCTTTCCTGCTTCCCTCGGATTCTAGAGTCCAGGTGGAGGAAAATCAACCGCCTCTGCATGGGCTATCGGCGCCCGCCTTGTTTCTATTCCTTCATCCGTCCATTGACAAAGTCATCTCAGACTCCCCTCCAGAAAATGACCTCCCCGCTCCCTTCCCCTATGTTGTCGGGGTCTCGATGCGACGTATCATTCCCCATCATCACTAATTCAGGTACGGATCCGGGTCACTAATAGACCACTCCAAGGGCCGGTTGTTCACAGAGCCTCATGGTGCCGGCACTGCCCCCGACGTCCACCGGTGGCGTGCCTTGACCAGTCACCTCTGCCTTGAAACTTGAGACAACGACCTTGAGGGGTACCAAGGCTGTCTTCTCTGCCCGTATCTGCGTGTGGCAAGGTGTCTGGGTTTGATGATCCGTACGATGAGACCGAAGCTGGAAGTGAAGAATATAGAAGCTATCGATGCCCGGTCTGCAGCCAATAAGCAGCGCAGACACCTGCAGTGGGCCGACCGTTTCCACTAGTGATTATCGAACAGTAGCTTGAACTTTTGGCTCATGCTCCGGTCTGTGCCTGGTTGAATCTATTTTTGCTACTCGGCCATTTTCTGTTATCAAATCGATCACGACGTCGAGCAAGAGACCTTCCGCAATCAAAAGAGGCACAGCAACCAAACGTTGCACAGCGCGACGCCTCCAACGCCCCGGCTCTTTTTTCACTCTATACCGATGGGATGATTTCCATATTCTTGCTTTTCTTCTACGCTGCGGGGCCCTTGAAGCTTTTCGGTCTGCATTGAGAGGGTGGTTGCTTCAAGCCAATAGGAAAATACCCAGACAACGCCATCTTTTGCTGCTAGTACTGGATCAGATCTGCATTTCAGTGCCGATGAGTAGTGCGCCTCCCCGTAGTTCCCTTCTGATGATCTCAAAGGGGCATGGACGAACGAGGTATTAAGCTTAAGTGTCTCAGCCCTCAAAGCTTCGACCACTCTGCGCTGCGGATGGTTATCGCGAGTTGACCAGCAGAATGCTGCTGCTGGCTGCCTTTACGGATGTTGTCTCTCCTATCTTGGGTCTGTTTTCCTCGGGAACAGCCAGTATTGATCCAATGAGGAGTCCCCGTTGTTTTCGTCGAGGGTCCAAGATGATTCATCCTTCGAACTTTCGCCATGCACAATGGCATCACCTGGCTTGTTCCAATATCTAGTGCTCCCTGCCAGGCAAACCCCCCAAAACCTGAAAGGGCAGCGACATTGGTACCGCCGGTAGAGTTCGTGAGTTGATATTGCTTTCAATACTGAAAAACATTTTCTTTCGTTCCCTACATATCAACCATCAAGCTGCTTAAGGTCATAATATCCTTGCCCGCGCGATTGGGCTGAAGTTGCATGATGCGCGCTAGTCAACAGCCTGTTAGTTGGTTTACTGTCTACTGCACACTGCCTGATGGTGGCCATCGTCTGCATATTATCATGTTCTCAACAAAATGATGGAGGAGGGGTCCCGAGGCAAGGTAGGCGATCCAACAGTTTCTTCACATCCTGCCCTTGCTTTTTATTTGCTCATTTCTCGGCGGCGTCCATCATTCTCTCCTCTGCAGCTTCCCTGAGTTGTCTTCGACCTCTCAGCGCTCGTCCTCGCCGCCTTCAAGGCATGAATGGTCACGCACGCTGCAAGAACCCGAACTACCAGGTAAATTCATTGCCCGCGCTTGCTCTCCACAAGCCACGTGCTTGGAAGAGCTCGATGAATATCAAGACTGGTCGGTAGGAAACACAGCCCTCAACGGCCCCCAATTATCGGACGTCATAACCGGTCGCCGCCTGTCTTGCTTCTCACGTTCCAAAACGTACATTTCACGTCTTCCATAAACGTGACCGTGTCAGACCCTTGCATCCAACCAATCCGAAGCATTTTTGAAGTACCAAGGTATCTTTCTTCTTATTTACTGTAGGTTCCTACTTTTACAGCTCGCGTGTGCCTCCCATAAGCATGGCATGCACCAATCAATGGCAAACGAGACATCGACTGTTCGCTTAAGCTTTGAAATCTAAAAGTGCTGATGTGGACTGGATATCGCTGCCGGAGGGGATGGGCGGACTCGGCCCGTACTGTGGTCTCTCCCGGTGGTTCGGCGGCCCCAACCTGCCATCGCAGCATTAGCTTTTCGGCAGCGCCAAGAAGTCCTATGCGTGTGAATAAATCGGTGGTAAAGAGGGGATGTGAAGTTGGATTGTTCTTCTTTCCCAACTATATCCCCTCAACGCATCGTTATAACGCCTTTTCATTACCAGTCCCGTCAATGGCAGGGCAAAGTCAAAGAGGCCAAGGGGCATACAGACCGAGACCAGAAAGAATGGTCGGCGCTCCCATCTTATTAAATCATCTAATGGGTACACGCCTAACTGCCAACTCACTTAAAACAATCTGCTCTTGCGTGGGCTGGGGGTGTACCGCAGCGGGAACAGGTTCGGTTGCGATAATGTCCAGGAGCTGCGATCTCTGTGCCACGTGACAACTCAACAATCTTTCGTTCATCATGCAATGGAGGCACCTCTTGTTACACACCGCCAGCAACCCTCGAGGAGAGCCAGTGATGCCAACAAGGAAGGTTCAGAGAGGAAGGTGCAATGCGCGCTCTTCCGAGAAGAGTGGTCAAGGTCCCGACGATGCCTGCTTAACCCATATATAAGCTGCGGAAGAGCCCTCCGGCCAACTGTCGATCGATCTTCGATTTCGATGATTTCGCGACGTTTGAATAAAGCCAACAACCTGTCAACCTTGGGCATTGGAATGAGCCGACAAAGGTTCAAGGAGTTAATTCGTCCACTTAAACGGCACGACGATGCAGCGAATCGGATACGGCTGTGCCAAGGCTTAGACGCTCCCCTATTTATAAGGGGCGACATTGCAGACTCACATCGCTAGTTTCCCAACTCGTTTTCTCGCAAAGCGGACGTGGAATCACCTTCCGGGAGGCAAATGAGGGGAAAACCTATACTGGTGTGGCCCAGACGAGCGACAGGCATGAGCAACAATTTGGTCAGCGCCTACTTGGTCTATCAGTCATCGTTCGCGATGATTAAGTGGAGGTTGGGTGTTGCCAGAATTGCTTTAATGAGTATGGTCTTGGTTGGCCAAGCCTCGGTTACCGCCAGACGATTCATGGCTGTTGGCGCACGAGAGGTGTGATTCTCCGACGCTGTGTACAAGAATACTTGGTACCTTGTTTTCCAGTTTCGAAGTCTCGAAACTTCAATGCTTCCCTAGAGGTCTAAGTTGTAGGACGTTGGCACAAATTTTAGGTCATGATTTTGCCCTGTTGATGGTGGTATGCTCATGGATAGCAAGGGAGGATGAGGGGAGTCTTCAGCCATTCTTTCCAAAAGCCTTACTGGTACCAATTCATCATACAACCACCTACTTGTCGTGCCTCCGTACCAAGTTCGCATTTTTGAAGTTTTCCTTGATCTCCCGCGTCTTGCCGCTGGATAAAGAACGGTTGAAAAAGGACAACCCTCTCTCAAAAACACGAACCCCCACATTGGCACACGGCCGCCCGGTATACAACAGTACAACACTAGTGGTTCCATACTCATTCTCATACCAGAAAAGAAGCTGCAAATCCACCAAATCCTATCCACTGTCTCGGGAGGCGCCATGGACGAGCACATCCAATCGACCAACGACATAGGGGTACGCAAGATGGCGAGGTACAGATCTGCCTTCTATTTGATGATGGTTCTTGTTTGTAGCTATTGTGTTCATTGTAATCTGCGACCTATCACGCGGCTATCTGCGGCGCAACATGATCACCACGTCTTCATATTCCCACCCGCTGTCTCCCTCTCTTGTTTGGAAACCTATTATTTTCCCTGGAACGGCTATGATTCTGACCGGATCGTTGGACCTGTCTTAGAAATTTCCCTTCCGGCGGTAACAATACGCAGCAGTAACGAGGATAGATACGCGGGTGTACAGTACGTTGTTGGCTTCCCAGCTATAGCCTTGATAATAATTCCCTACATACTCGAAACTTCCTCTCTCGGGCCGGTCTGAAAGGTGCGGAGTGTAAGGTGGCTTTCCGCTTGTTGACCTCCTGACTATTCTATCTCCAGATGTCAGGTGAACAATATGAAGCAATAGAAGCATAGTGAAGTGTCTATATGTTGGGCGCAGATGCACATGCAGTCACTATCTTAGGCTTGCAAATCCAGGACCTTGCCAGCAATGTGCGAGAATAAGCAGGCATTCTCGAGTTTGACGGCAGATCGAAATTGTGTTGGGCACTGCTGTCAGGTCAAGTGGCTTGGATAGTTTCGGGGGGACGGCAGTTGTTCCACGAGGCTGCCAAATTTCTTCTTCGGTGGGGCTTTGGGGGTTTGGAGAATCGGGAGAAATTGAATGGATTATGCTGTTGTATTGGGTGAAAGCGCCATTCCTTCCCCAGCTCATCGACCACTTAAGTCCATCGTGCTAATCTTAGGTAGTTTGAGGGATCAGATACGGACTTTTCCCAGATTTCAGATTTAGCACGACACTACCGGCAATTGACACTTAGTAGAAAGTAACACGGACAGCTTAACGTAACGGTTCATTAATTCGAAACTCAAAATCCAAGCCTCAGCACAACAGGAACTGATACGAAATTTCTTGAAGCCTAATAAGAACACATCAAGACCAGCGGTGATGGATAACATCGTACTCGGAAGTCCGAAACTCAGTATAAAACCACCATTCCCCTCAACCACATCCTTGGGATGTTTTTCCCACCTTTTTGGTTTTTGGCTAGTTTCGAGAGGACTGTGTACCTGGCGATCATGGCCTCATATCTTGCCTCCTCAGCTGACAATGAGTTCTATGGAGGCTAAGTCAAGCTAGTCTACAAAGGATTGTCTGGCAGCGACTCAAAACAAACCCAAATTTTACAAGAGGATGCTAGTGCTGTTCCTTTCCATTTTAGATCCGAGTTGTGCATGGAACGTTGCATGTCCGATTCTCGTCGGTTTTCCCCTTTTGAATTGAAAGGGCCGCAAGATTTCGAGGAATCGAGAGGCGGTGACGATAGCATCTTTCGGATGGTGGGAATGAGGGGGTTAGGTTGATGCTAGCTGAACGAGAAGTTGAACCTCGATGATCCCGCAGCCCCCTTTTGAGACTTGAGGAATCAAGATTTTCGTTGGATGTCATTTGTGCGAGAACCATGACCAAGATTTCGAATTTCGATATCTTGCTATTGCTCCTGGGTCGTTTGTTGAGGCGAAAGCAGCTTCGTTGTCTCATTACTTGATGTCTCCTTTCACCTTTCGGTACTGATCTGCCCCTAAGTGGGGTATCGATGACCTGCAGGGTGTTTTGCAGGATTTCTACCTACCCGTACGAAGTGGAGTTGCGAGATATCTTACGTGTACTTCTTTGTGTACCTTGTGGCTGAAGTGGTTCTGCTGTATCTCGGGATCTTTGATTTTCTTCTTCTCTTTTTTCGTCACGTCTCTTTACTACCTAGGTAATTTTTGATACCTGATCTTTTGGGCATTACTTTTTTCTTTTCTTCTCCTAGCATGTTTTTTTCGCCTTTCGGTCCGTTGCGAGTGGGTGTTACACTCCTTGTGTTTTACCTGGTTTTTCTCACTTCTTGACTGAGATCTTAGGCTGTTGTCATTGTTTGTTCTGGGACTTTCCGCTCGGAGATCTCGGATTGTGGTGCAGTTTTTCGGGGGCGGGATCTCTTTGGTAGGTGGCATTGACAGAGGAGGGGATTCGCAAGTCTCGGGAGGACCGACGTTGTGGAAAACAGGGTTTTTTTGGGGGGGAATATTCGGACGGGGAGACTTAGGGAGGGTCTATCGACGGCAAGGCTTGTTAGGTGAGTATGAATGGTGTTTTTGGAATTCTTTGTGGGTTTCTGGAATTCTCTTTTCGGTATCTTCCGTTCCGAATGTACTGTATATCCCCTTTCTCCACTTTACCTTTTTTTGTGTTCTCATGTCAAGCTGAGGGGGAGGCGGCGATGATGTGGTATGTGGTATGTGCACCCTTGTGGTTCCGCGACACTCTTCCTTGGTTGTGAGGATGATGGGCGGGGGATGGTGGTACCTTCATTGGCTTCCTTGGTTCTTAGGGAAGACTGGTTTTAGGGTTCTTCACGTGGATTCATGTCCTTACTACTCGTAGATTGCTTTCCATCTTTCTTTCTTCATTGAATTCAGGTTCTTTTCTGGATTTGTGATTTTTCACGTGTTGTTTGGTTTCCTTCCCTTCTACTTGGGCAATCTCAGGCTCCTATAGTATGGGTCACATGAATGAGGTTTACTGCCATGTAAATACGAAGGGATATCTCTCTACACTTATTCTTTAACAATAGGAAGGTGTATTTCCTCATTTCCTCATAGGTTATTTATACAGCTAGATATGATACCTTGAGATATCTAGGGAGCGCGAGGTATCTTATTAGTATATTTTTGGATAGTAGATAAATCTTATATGTAAGATTATACGAAGAAAATATTTATTAATGGGGGTCTTGGGGGGGTATATAAGTGTATATAAGTGTAGATAGATATTTAGAGCGTGGACCCAAACTATCCATCCAATTTCCCGTAATTAGCACCTTGAAAAAGTACCTGCCAATACATCCCAACCCAACCCTACCTATTTCGACGTGTTTATCATATTGAATAAGTACCTGCCAATTGATTAAAAAGTCCTTTACGAGTACAGTACATCCACCCCTCCACCCCTCCCTTCCCTCTCTTATAACGAAACTAGATCCTCAGAGTCGGCTAGAGCCAGACATGTTATATCAGCTACCTTATACCCACGAAAAGTCGAGAAATATTAAAGAGATATTTATATTTAAAGATTTCAAAAGAATTATAGTAAATACATACTAGACTTACTAGACTTACAATCTAGTAAAGTAAATGTAAAAATATTATAATCCCTCTACTAGACTACTATTTATCCCACGACGCGAAAATGGAATGGAATGAGGAAATTCTTGTGTTCTATGTGGATTTGTTGGTTGGTTGGTTGGTTGGTTGGTTTTGTGGATAGTTGTGATGTGTTATATATATAGGTATATTTATTATTATATTATTATATTTTCTTGATCTTGATTTAGTGACTTTGTTTGGGAAATATTGGATATGGGAGGAGGAGGAACAAGGAGGAAGGAAGAGGGAACTAGAAAGAAAGGGAAGGAGGGCGTAGGTTATGCTACTTGCTATAAGGAGTTCATGGTGAAGAGTGAATGGAAGTTTTAGGAAATGTTTATTTGGGTTTTTTTTGGGGAGATGGAGATTAACTATATGATATATCCTGGTTTGAATTTTGAGGTTCGGTCTTTTGTTTTTGTCTTGTTTTTGATTCTTGAAGGGGTGGTAGTTCGTAATATTTTTGGGGGGAAGTGGGGGGGAGGGGGGATGAAAAGGGATTGCATGTTAAGAGTGTAAGGAACCCCTGAATGTCGAGTATTAAGCGAGATAGATTCTTTATCCATGTAAACCATAAACAAGTGAAGTCTCAAACATGAAAAAGTGTACAAAATCAAGTTGATAATTATATATTTCCTATCCTGTTTTGTTTCCTACGCTACTCATATCTGAGACTATACAATGCTCGAAAAGAAAAAGAAAGGGGTTAATCCTTAATGCTTAATCCCATATAACCGGGGTATGTTCCTGAGATTCCATCGCCCCCATAACAATATGTTCCGGAGCTTCCATCTTCTCCCTCTCCCTAAACCAAATCAAGTCCCGATGGATCTTTTTAGACTCCTCATCCAACTTCCCAAACCAGAAGCCGTCGTAACGACTCGGATCATCGATTTCAACACGGGTATAGATCTTTCGCCTCCGCACGGAAAAGGGATGCGCCCACCAATTTAACGTATCCTGAACCTCTAGTTGGAGCTTACAAGCTTTGATGAAATGTGCTACTTCGCTATTGGTGCTGGAGGGGGTCAATGAGACGCCGGAGTAGAGACGGAGTGTTGATAGTTTGACCCAGAGATTGCACCATTCGAGTCCAGGACCCTTTTCGCCGCCGTCATGCCATGTCAGGGCGCGAAGCCAGTCGGTACAACCGCTTAGATCCAAGAATTCGATGCTGTAGAGTGTTCTGGCGAGTCTTCGGAGAATGTCAACAGCTTCCTGGTAGTTATCGTCGATGGTGTGGGAGTACATGTTCGTCGCGCCATACTGGATATCTCGGGTATACTTCGAAGATACTTTGACGGTTTGGGAATTGGGGGTTAGGGTTGGTACGGGCCAGTATGCAAGTGATAGGTGTGTCAGGGCGGGGATGTGTTTTGCTAGTCCAAGAAGTTTGGCCCATGAAACCGTCCGGGGTGGATGAGAGAGTGAAAGGTGCGTCAAGTGAGGGATCACTGCACTAAGTGGGCGTGCAATTGTGTCTTCCCAAGATAACTGTTCCTCAGACTCTTCCTGAGGTTCTGTTGGTATTTCAACCAACTCTATTAATTGTTTAAAAGTCAGAGATCTGCCAATCGATCCGGAAAGATCGAGGCGATGAAATATTTCATTATTTATTCCGGGATTAAATCCTACTTCTTCATACGTCTCATCTGCAGCTTCGCCGCCGGTACTGGGAAGAATTGCCAAACTCGATAATCCGTCGAATCCAACTCCTTCTTCTGGGCCGTAGAGAGCAATGCAGCTCAGCAGGAGCATCCTATGTGAGGTTGGTATAACTGCAAGATTATTCCTCTCATACTCCTTGACAAACTCCCAGTTTCTCGCCATGGTCCGCAAACACATGTCCTGTAGTCTGCGACCCCGTCTTGTTTCTGGCAACCCGGGGAAATGGTCTATTGATGTTGGGTATAAACGTTCAGGCTGTCGTTTTCTCAGCTCGGACTCGGGTTCAGCATATCTGGATCCTTCAAGGAGCCAGCTGCGAGGTGGCGCAGGTCCGGCAATTGGTCTGCCATTTCTACCAAGGCGAACGGGTTGTCTATGTCGTGGTCGCGGAGGTGGCGTTTCTGGCTGTGAAAGGAGTTGTCGGGTTTGGGGAGGGAGAGTTTGCGAGGAGAATGTTGGAGGGAGATGGGCGTAGTTAGATGGTGTGATATGGGTTCTTCGAGCAGAGGCTATTAGATCATTGACGGATTGTACATCGTTGTCTGTGGAATGATGAAATCGAAGGTTAGTTGCTGGTTTTTCGTGGCATGCAAGCATTCAAAGAATACTATTATCGGTAAAGACATACGACTTGAACTCGAAGGTCCTGCGACTCCAGAACCGAGTGAGGGGTGAACTGTTGATGGCGGTTTTGTGTAATAGTTGGACGTGCGTTTTTTGGGCATCGAGGAAGAGTTGCGACAAACTCACGAGTGTGGTTCCTCAATTCTTGTGAGGTTGCGTTGCGTTGCTTTTGACAGCGGCAGTGAATGCCCCTCCCCCTCTCCTTGCCTGCTGGGATGACATGACGCATCAGTGGAGTCACTGTGAGCATAAGGGGAGGTGAGATGAGCACGAGCCTGCAAGTGGCTAGTGCAGCGTGGCGCTGTGTGGCGTGGCTTACCCGAGCTTGTGTTACTCATAGAAAAGTGGAGCCGCATTTGATGGCTTGAGTGAATCACCTCGCTTGTCTCGAGACCAGACTCACCACCTGCATTGTTCCTAGTGCTCCTTCCCTCACTTCACTGTCACTGACTTGGCTTGTCCTGGCCTGGCTGAAAACAATGCAATAGTCTCGAGGTCAATCCTCCCAATTCTCTTCCTACGATACCAAAACTGCGCAGTTGATTTGAGGAAAAGACTTATATGCTCCCTGGATTGAGCGTAACATATCTCAATAGACTTATTTCACCGAAACATTTGGAGTACCTACCTAGGTAGTAGGGAACTTTTAATCATATGTACAGTTCGGCTTCGCCTCTTTTAGAGAATTGAATTGAAGTAACAAGTCAAACTGCAGAGACTGCAGTCAATGAGCAAATGGAATACATGGAATTAACACTTTCAAGCTACCTAGAGATGTGACGAAGGGAAGCAAGATTTGAATAAAGCTTCCTCGGCTAAAGCGTCCGGCCTCCTACTCATTTTATCATTTTCTTTTGTCATCATCCTATTATCTCGTTTCATCAGTTGCTTTCGTTGAATTATTATCAATAGGTATTTTAAGGTTTACATAGTCATATAAACTTGCAAGGTTCTCCTCCAATCATTTCGCTACTCATACAGAAGCTAATGGATCAGTAAGAACAATAGCCCTCACTTCAATACTTTGTCGACTTTTCGCATCCGGTCTTGCAATAGGAGACTTGAATGAGGTATGTGGGCAATCTGAATGTAAGAGGGTTAAGTTAGTGATTAAAGATAATCATTTGAGGAATTAGAATTCCAACTTACAGTGCGCTCTAACGTCAGGTTTTGTGTCAAACTGCTTGAAGATCCAGACTTCATCTAGTTTTTGCTGTGGGAGATAGTGCCATCTATTGGAGTTTCGATGTATTATATATAGGTTTGAACTCAAATGCCCAGCCCTCACAATGTCTGTCTCCACAAGAGAGGATGCATCAACAGTGCTTCCATCACATAGGGCTAGTGGCCAATCTTCCACAACGTGATTTACTGGTTGCCAAACACTAGAGTCACGTTAACTTCTGCATGTTAATATTCTATTAAGAGAGGGAGCATACTTCATAATTCGAATACGTGACTTGAAAGCCTCGGATGCTTCCTCTCCAAGTTGGAGCTTCACTCGCTTGATGGCAGAAATAGCTGAGGTGTCTGGTAGAGTTAATTTGAAAATCTCCATAGCCTCAAATGGAGTGACATACCTATATGTGCTGCATTCGTCGGCTTCAACGGAGCTGAATAATCCCGCAAGTCGATGAATTTCTTGTGTGCTTCATCATCACCACGGCGAACCTAAGATTTGGTCAGCGATTGTTGTAGCAACACCAGAAGTCCAAACAGACTCTCCAATCAAAGATGAACACCCTGTCTGCACCTTCAACTTTCTCCTTGAGTAAATCTTCCACTGCTGGCAAGTGTACACCCTGGATCGTAGCTTTGTCAAGTGTTCCCGTGAACGGAGGAAGATTGGAAACCATGAATCCTTGGTTATCTAGAGTAAAAAAGTGTTCTTTTCCACGTATATCTTCAATGGGAATCTCGATGTCCTCAAAAACGATGTTGGTCTTTCTCTGCTCCTTGACTTCAGCGGGGATGTCGAGAAAGATGTTGAAGGGTTTTTCTGTGTTGTAGAGGTCCTGCCACTTCAAAAATTGTACTGAAGCTTGAACATTCTGAGCCGCCATTTTTTGAAGTCTTCAATTTGTGATATCCGGCTATGTTATTCCTCGATGTACAAAAGCTTTTCGATGAACAGATCTCAACCTAAAAGGATGGGAAAAAGTTGTTGAAGTCAAACTCCTGGACGTTGCACTCCACGATCCCTTTCGCTGAGAGAGTTGCGTCAGCTTACTGTGTGTAATGAGTCTTGCTTCGTATCATCGTGACAATACCAACGAAGTTTTATGTAACGAAATTTACGGCGCAGTAGTAGGTATCCACATCATGTCACACGCGGTGACCGATTTGGAAGATGCCCCCTGCAAGGAACTGATACTCAAGATGTTCTAATACAAGATAAGCTAAAAGTACATTAATGATTCAGCTGCACGCAGTACGGAACCAAAGCCACCAACAAAAAGTTGTTTACCAAAATGACAGTGGGGTTTGATCAAGAGTAGAAGCCTTTCGCTTATCACCCCCACGCAACTGAATGAAGCCCTATATGCAGCCGGACGATATGAAGTATATGCATGCCTTCGCATTTGGGCAACTATTTCAAGCGCTTCTTATGTTTCTAACCAAGCCTACGCGGTTGCTGATAAGCCGTGCCGCAGCATTATACTCATGTGACTTCTGAGCTAGCCGTCTTCTGCGCTTATAGGGAATTTTGATCAGTCGCCCTTCCTTCGCCGTCAACAAAAGCTCCTTTGAGGTACTTTATCTCACCAACAGTCGCATCATAGGATGTTGCTGTGCCTTGCTTCCAGCAAGTAAGCGATTTGTTCTGCGTAGTTGCTGTGTCCGATTGGTGTTTCCAAAACCTTTTGGCTCTGCATGAATGTGTACTTTCGCGCTAACTCTTCACACTGGCTTAGCTCTGGTGCCACCAACAACTGCTAGATAGGAAATCATACATTTGAGATTTCAATAGTAGCCGAGCTCGCTCCCGAAAAGCCGGGAAAGAAGTATATAATGATAACCTTTCCCAACTTTTCAAAGACATCATTCTCAAATCCACAATTTACACACTTCCAGAATCAAACCACCAAACACACCCGGTACGTATCTAAACTGGCCGGAAAACATGTATCATACAAGTTCCTAACATCCAAAAGCATCTCCACCACTTCAAAATGCCTTCTTCCACCTTCGGAACTACCGTTCAGCAAATTCTCCAAGCTGAGAACGAAGACCAACGCAGCCAACCATGGAAGAAGGAGATGAAGGGCCTCATTGAGACACCAGTCAATGATGCAAGTGAAGTTGTTCAGACCGGAGGGGCTTGTGATGTGCTGAAGTTTATTTTCCCTTGCTAGGTTGTGCGAATGTATGTTGGAGTCCAGTATCCCTTCGCTATGTCGGAATACAGGCTGATTGAGAGGTGAATTAGGTTGATAGATGTTTGAGTTCTTTGGGAGAAGAGAAATGTTTACCCAGGATCTTGTTTGCATTGTAGAAGGGAGGTGTTATCAGTATTAATTCAAGAGACGCTTATCTTAACCGTTCTCTCGGATCCTCACAAATGCCCAATCTTTTCGAGCACTTTCCTTTCTGACCTCGTCGGTAACTTCCTTCAGACTCCGTATCAAGCTGTTGGACCTTAAAACAAGCGATTTATAACACCAGCTCATTACATCGTGCACAAGCTGACCAGCATTCTGCCAACAGTCTGAGGAGAAGTGACTTAGTTCGGCTTTGTTGGGACTCGCTTAATAACAGGAGGTCCATGATCCAAGCGCCAAAAGAAACCCAAGTATACAACGTCTGCAATTAATTTACTTGGAAAAACAATCTTATATGGCATAAGCATCCCATGTATCGTAGGATTTTTGAATCGCAAAGACCCAATTGTTTAAACCCGATCTCAATTTATTGATTTTGCCTTTTTGTGGAGACTGTTGTAGTGATAGAGGGTAGTGCGACACCAGGCGCAATTCCGTTGCATTGTGCCTCTCGGTGGTCCATTGTGCCAGCGTATACGAGAAATATGCGTATTAGACGTCTAATATGCGTATTAGGTAGCACTTTGATTTTTTGATTGATTCCGCGTATATATACGCAAAATCGCTTTGAAATTGTATATGCGTATAAGAATATGCGTATATAAGGTACAAATACAGATCAAATAAGGCTATTCCGACCTACTTTGGCCCCACTTTTTTAGGTCTCCTAGCACCTTTACGAGCACCACCACGCCCCCCTTTCTTCCCCCCGTACCCCCCCTGGTCCACTTTTTTACCCCTTTTGGCCCCTGGGGCCCTAGTTCGCTTAACTATAATTTCGACTTCACCTTCCTGATCCTGGTTCTCTAATACGTCTTTAAACTCGTCCCTACTTGACCCCTTACTTTGCCCCTCATTTTGCCCCCTATTCGCTTGCCCCTAACTCGCTACACCCCCCCCCTTAATTACCCCCCTTCTTACGCTTTCGAGACGCTCTTTGTATAGCAGATACCGCCCTTCGATCATTCGCTAAAGCCTAGTACTCGCTTAAAACAACCTTTTTCTCCTTCTTAGCCTTACTTGTACTTATAACCTTAATATCCTTATCAGGTGTCCCCTCCTCCGCATTCAGCAGGCTATACTGAAATCGGCCCTTAATAAGTCCGAAGGCACAGGTAAGTTGGTAGCCGCTAGTACTATATACTACTACCCTACACTATAAGCGTCGTATTTTGCTAGAGAGTCTATACTGAATTAGGACAAAAAGTGTGACAAAGGCACCTAGTTGATATACGTTAATTTTATTTAACCTATTCTTCCGGTTAATTCTGTTAGCTTTAGCCTTGTTTTTAGCGGTAACACGCTGTTCAATAGCTGACAGAATAAGAGCCTGATCCTCTTCGGTATCCTCGATTCTCTTGAGAGGCTCGTCTGGATTACTAAATATTATTTAGTAATTAAGCGAAAGCGGGGGGGGGGGTATTTATATATTATTAATATTAACTAGCTAATACAGTTTCCGACTAAAAAAGACCTTGAAGGGAGTAGTGTATACTAGTAGCGAGGATACTCAGGTAGTGTTTATCGTAAGCTATAGTTCCAGTAAAAGTGCGACCCATTCTTGTCGATTAGGGCCTCCCCGCTTATATCTTAGTACCGCGAGCCGTTCCTTGAAGTTCTTATTGCCTTGTTCTACTGTACCCTGGCTTTGAGGGTGATATGGCCGGCCAGCGACCTGTGGAATCGGTAGGAGCCTAGACTGTAGGAACTCGGTTACATGTTTCTGGAATTCTCCTCTATTGTTGTTGCACACGAGTCTAGGATCACTATAGTAGGACACCTAGTTAGCTAAGAAGAAATAGTTAGCCTAATAATCATAGAAATATACCCACCTATACCTACTTAAAGCTACCGAAACCTCCTCGCTTAACTTAGATTTCAGGGGATAAAACTAGGATATTCAAGAGAAGTAGTATCGAACATATAGGATATATATAAAATACTCTAATTCGTTACTATCAGGGCCAGGAGGGGGGTCTAGCTGTAAGGTAAAGTCCATAAGGTTAATATAAACTCGGTCAGCGCATCGGCGTAATACTATTACTATAGTAATCTCTTTTTCGGTATTGCCTTTATTAGCTCGGCAAATAGCACACCGATTAAGGACCTATTCGACCTCGGATTAAGTAATGCCATAGTAGTATTCGATAATACGGGAGTGGGTTTTATTAATTCCTTGAATCGTATTAGCGAGAGAGAGCCAGGGTGTAGGGGGGGGGGTAACGTACTAACGTGATTAAGTACCTGGTGGACCCGAGTAATAATCTCCTAGCTGTCCTAGGTATAAGCCGTATATCGCTTACCATATTAAGTACCACGAATCACTTCTAGGCGACAATAAACTTAGTGATTATCTAAGATAAAGGAGTCTCTTACGCGCTTTCTCTATGAGGTTAACCGAGCTCGCTCTACCTTTGTGATTCCGTTAGAGTACTAATGGTCGTTATCGAGTATATCTTTCAAGATAAATCGAGTTATCGAGGTTAAAACTCGACTATTTGATAAAGAAGCTAGATAACTCTTATAAGCGTCTTTTAAAAGTAGGTTAAATACGACTATTCGAGGCGCTTCTGCACTAGGGGCAGGAAAATAAGGTAAATAGTATGCCCTATAGGGGGACGAGTAAGGGTCGGCAATATCGATATTCATAGTAAAAGTAGGGCAAATAAGGGGTAAAAAGTATCGAATTATTAGAATCTAGAAAATAAACGTAAAGGAGGGACTTAAATCCTTATACTCCCAAAGGTTATACTAGTTTACCTACTAAAAAGTTAGTTGTGCTATATCCCCAGCCCCTTAATCACTCCCCAGCTTCCCCCCTTTACTTAGCGAGTTACTAAAAGATCTAACCCCTGGGCTCTCGAGTACTAAAAAATGGCCTTGTAGTAGTATTATATACGTATAGTATAGTTTTTGTACATATCAGATATTCCTAGGCTAAAAGTACGTTTATTTCAGCCCCTAATCATGCTAGATAAAGGGGGTGGGATAAGGTGCCATAGCGATACGAGCGCTTATGTTGATCTAATAAATCAAAATAACCTAGGAGTGTAGATCGGTTTGATTGAATTAGTCCGAAATACGCTCGCAAAGCTTGAATTCCAATACGCAAATTCGACGTCTAATACGTGGATCAGACGTCCGATACGCGTATTCCTCGTATACGCTGGCACAATGGACCATCGGAAGCAAACCCACTTCTTTCGAAATAACTCGAAACCGGTAACAATTGTGGACCCTAGGGATAAAAGTACCGGACCAAGCAAAACACACATTGAGCTAAGAGGTTGTCTTTCGAGGCGATCCAGCCACTTGATTTGAAAGGGTTCATACCTGCATTTTACGGGGGTACTACGTTGTCAGGGAGATGTCTTCTCTATGGCCTCCAGGATTTCACGTATTAAACTACTGTGACAATAGATCGCATTTCTCATTGATTTCGATTGAGGTTCCCCAAGGCATGGAGAATCCCATCCTCTTGTCGCTTGCCGAAACCCTACCAAGTAGAAGCTGAGCACAGCATGACTCGCGAGAAGGAAGGAGCAAAGGAAAAAGGGGAGAACGGATCCTCGTCAGCCTACTTGCTACTCCCGTAGCTAGAACAAAACGAGATTTCCGTAGGATGCTTTGTTGCAAATCGTAGCCTAACGGAATTCTCCGTAGTCCCCTTCTAGACTACATGCTCAACGCAGGTTCCGTCTATGATGAGTCCCATCGCGGGACGATCCCTTTGGTCTAAAGACATGTGATGTGACATGCCAATCCTCGAATCAGAAGAAACTCGGAGACGATTTACGCAAGAGAAGAAATAGCGCAACGACTCCTGAAAATTAGCAAATCAACTTATAAGATATGTCATGCGAACCAATACGAAAAAGTCGTAACCGTTCATCCCTTTTCTTTACAAAGCGTGACGTGCGAGAGAATAAGCTTTTTGAAAACCTTAAGCGAGTGTTTCCTTCGCATCAGAATCTTTCGAGTCAAAATCAGAGAAGGTTACTACCTAAAACTAACAGGACGGCTGCTCTCCCAGTGTATTGCAGAAAAGAATTGCACGTCGCACTGGTGACACAAGACCAAGTGCAATACACCAGCCTGGAGTCTAGGCCGACATCGCTCAAGAAAAGCTTAAATTTGACTTTCCAACGATCTCCGAAAAGGAAAGGCGCTGGGCTACAACACCCAAACAAACGAGTCTAGATCACGGTGCTCTCGAGTTCCCCAGAAATAAGCCCTGGGCTTTTCGCGTGGAACCTGGAATGTTTTGTTGCATATCGAAATTTGATGATCGATATCTGAACATGGGATTGTACATGGAAAAGATGAGGTATGACGCAATCTGCAAGGGGAAGGGACAAATGGTAAAAGCTAGCCTGTGAGCTTATAGCAGTAGCATTCGCACTGGTCTCGCAAAGCCAGAAAGTGCAGTCTTTCGTTTTTTCAACGGTTACAAACAACTTTTCAAAGCAGGTTTATATTTGTCGTATTTTCATAACAGATCGTATGTACCTTATCTACACCCGCCAACGCCAAACGCCAACCCGAGCAATTGATCTTCCCAAATGCATTCGATGCTACCTTTCCGCGACCCAGAATGACTTCATTATATTCGTATACCTACCAAATCTATGGTGAGATAGGAGTTGCTGTTGCATTTTCAATTGCTTCTGCTACAGCGCTGTTTCTCTCAGATGCATTCATTTTCGTTGGCAGTTCCTCTCCCCATGCTTTTGATTCTTCAGATTCAATCGGTAGTGGGACCATCTTCCGCGCGATTTTTGGCGCTTGCTCCTTCGGCGATGGTTCTGGGCTGGACCCAATAGCGGAATTCGCTTCCGCTGATACTTTCTCAGGAACGGGCATTGCAAAGCCATCCATTTCCTCATGAAACTTGGAGTTTCTGTGGGGTGACTTTACCGATGGTTTGGCTTCATGGACATTGTCGATGGATTCTTCTGCATCGAATATGCTTTCATGGTAACTCTCTGAGGTCTTCGGTCTGTCGTCTGATTTTGCTATTGGCGTCGAAAATTCGGTAGATTTCTCATTTCGTGGCGGAGATGGAAAGTTTTCTTTGGAGTTGTTTGGTGGGGTTGGAGCGGCTTTCGCACCCCAGCCGCTTTTCCTCTTCTCGCCCATCCATGTTCCCCAGCTACCGATGTACGCGCCGGCCTTGCTTCCAACGCTCTGTACAGTCTGTTTGGCGCCATTTAGATCTGGTGCTGGACTTGGCACAGAAGCACCATTTTTCTCTGCTTGAAGTCTTGCTTCTTCTTGCTTTCTTCGCTGACTCTCTTTTAATGCTTCCATGTCCGCATAAAGCTTGTTGAATACTGTGCTGGCCTTTTCCTTTCCTGCAGCTAAATTCTTCCCGAGAAGCTCCTTACCAACAGCAAATCTTTCGTCGAGGTGGAATTCTTTGACCTGTTCGGCAATTCGGCGCTGAACATCATCAATTGTAAGACCACCTGCACAAGGATGTTTGGGTTCCACAATATCGAAGAGGTGCGAGTCGGTGTTCCTCTCCCATATCCTATAATTCTCACTTCTTGACCACGCTTCTATCCAATCGGAACCAAAGTCAAGAGCGGGATCACCCTCAACATGAGGAAGCATCGCCCTTGGATTATGAGCATGGTGTTTGAGATAATTGTGGCATTTAACGGACGATATGAGAGAGAGAAGATATTCTTCAAACTGCAATCGTATGAATTCTTCGGATCCAACGTATCCCATAGTCTTGGGTCGACCAGGATTATTTTCATCCCAAGTTTCGTTCACAGACTGTGTAAGAAAGTCCATCCATCGACGATCGGCAGCAGATAAAGTGAGAGCCGCTCGAAGAGAGCTAGAAGTGACGTTTATCGTCATTTCGTCCAGGTTGATAAGAATATCGCTATAACGATCTTTTTGTTGTAAAAGGAGGGAATTGGTGGATCCAACAATATAAGATTTGGTACCATAATCCGCCAGTATATCCAGTTGTTGCAAGGGGGTATAGGGACCATAGAGACTTCCCTAAGAAACTGATTAGTGCGGAACTCGTAGGCGTGTGGAGGGATTTTTCTTACTTTCCCAAAAATCTGAAGCGGCAATCCCATATAAGATAACAATGAACTTCGGTCGCTCGTCTTCAAACTTGTTGGCTTAACCAACTGCTTCTCATAGTTTTCTAGTTCTGGATCCGCACAATCCTGAAGATTTCGAATGAGACCTGGTATCAATGATATTAGGGAGAATTGCATCATGCATAATTTCTCACATCTGGATCCAAAGAAGAGCATCTATCAAGTTAGCGCCAATTCACACTGCATCATCAATTCCAAAAGATACCTTTGGTTGCAACAAACAGCACTTGAAGAGCACTAAAGTCTGCCATTTGAACTCCTTTACTAACACTCTCAGACTCATTCCCAAATATTCTTCACGATCTTCCTCAGCTAAGCCCACACCTCTCTCTTTCTCCTCCTGCAGACTTTCTTGAAATCGCTTCAA
This sequence comes from Hymenoscyphus occultus, assembly GCA_900536445.1. Classification (NCBI taxonomy): domain Eukaryota; kingdom Fungi; phylum Ascomycota; class Leotiomycetes; order Helotiales; family Helotiaceae; genus Hymenoscyphus; species Hymenoscyphus occultus. The sequence goes on from UNPT01000068.1 coordinate 122,209, forward strand.
GATCTCTGTATCCGTGAATTCTCTCTGTGCAAACCAGGCGGTGGTTACTACCGACATTCTTTCTCGCAGCATACCGAAAAATTGAGGCGAGTCAGCTATTACCACGACTGCTTTCTGGACCGTGGATCTCGTCACATCTGCTGGGCGATTTATGAGCATAGAAGCGTCCAATTGCCTTGTACATGATATGCCGAAAAGGGAAGTTGCTGGGGCATTATCTTTAGCCGGTTTGAGGAGGGTGAAGTAGGAGAAATCTTCGGAGGAGCTGCATCATTGACCAGATATTAGATATCTTCTTGAAGTGCAGAGCCAGAGGCAGGGAAGAGGGGCTCACGCATGCGCTCCATCACTCAATGCCATAAAGGGTAACAGAGACCAGTCATTGTCGAGTGCGGGATCAACACCCTCGTCTACGCCAAACCAAGTTTCTACCTCTGGACCTCTACATTGTGCTTCTAGTCAGCTCCCTTGTCTCGTTGTGTCTGCCAACGCAGCAGCCGGATTGGCCTACCTCGCATGGTGAAATCCAACCACGGTGACCAGCGGGATGAAGCCTGGGTTCACCACCTTCGCTGGTGCTGGTGCTGGTACTGTTGTTGACACCGAAAAGAATGGCTCATCGACGGTTGGCTGGTGGTTCTCCATGCTGCCTAGGGTTTGGTTTCCAAAATCGGGGCGTTCGCGATCCAACTCCCTCTGCCTTTCTGTGCCCGATTCTTCCCTAAACTTGTGCCTCGAACGTATGCCTTCGGTCGTACTTGTTATTGTTCAACGCATCTTGCCTTTTTTGTATGACCGGAATTTCTACGGAAAGTGTCGTCGGTTTCGCAACGTTTGGCCTGCCTTGTCTTCTTGTCTGGGAGGGCTTGGAAGGAGTTCGCCCGAGCACGTTGGTTCTGACGTTGTTTTATGTGCGCTGATATAGGAGTTTGGCATTCATGATACATATGCAGTCTGTATCTGTATTTGTATTTGTGTATGTGTATGTGTATGAGCAGACGGGCGGCTGAATCCTGACCGCTGAGCGCTTCTTGGTGGTGGTGGTTTTGCTGCGTTGCCAGCAATCATGCAGGGTTGTACCAACACGTGATCTTTTCCTCCCCAAAAGCTCCTGGCAACCCTTGGCAAGGGTCATGATTATTGCTGCAGGTCATCTGGGTAACGTGGTTGATAGGGTGGTGTGACGCCGTGGAGATCGAGTTCCCACATCCCACCAGTACGGATACGGTGCTATCGAATTCGGGGAGCCAGGCGGTGTCGAGGGTCGAGGTCGACGATACCAAGAATACGATGCCCATTGCAACGTCAAGAAGCACCTTTCGGCAACGCGGGTGTGGCCAGGGAGGAGGGGGATTTCGATTTCTGCAGTGGGGATGGATTGATGGGGCCCGACTGGTACTCGAGAAGAGCAGAAAGCACCGTATTCCTGTGAGAACCCTCATTGAGCTTATCTTATGCAGAGAGTGAGAACAATGATAGCTCTGGGCCATGCAGCCAGCTACAAAGCGACCGATGATTGCATATTGTACTGTACAATTCCCGAGTCGTCATCAATACTGCACTAATCCGCAGGCTCAGTTGCAGTCGTTCCCGCCTCGTTCTCTGCGCTAAGTAAATTAGGCAGGCCTCTTTTCAGCTGAATTTCTCGTCTGAACTTCATCTGAACAATTTCGAGAAACGACACTACTCGAGGACCCTGCATTAGATATGGGAATCAGATCATCCGAAGGAGGTTCGAAGAATCATGAGATGGAATTCTCGTGTGCTATTTGCTAGCAGTGTCAGGGATATAAACTCTTCCTCCTCTTGATTCTAGAATATCTTTTCCTCCGATCACATTACTACTACTCCCTGACAGCACTTTCTTCTTCCTAGTATGCAGTCCATCCGATTCTGGGGCCAAGAATCTACGCCAGGTATATGAGAAAGCCCTTTTGGTGGCTCTTTAGCCCTCTTTTACATAACCTTCTGTCCTTGTGGGAAGTTGTAGCACATTGAACCTCAGGTGTCACATATCGTCGATTGGTTCCGAGTATTGAGTTCATCATTCATCGATTTTCTACCAGAGGTTAGCGTGTATCAACAAATAAAGTTTGTGAAAATCTGACACTTTTGGGGGCGGTTTTGTATGCAAGGCAATTTGATAGATGTCGTGTAAATGCATCCAAAATAACCAGGCGAACATAGACTTGGATGGCACGGAAAACTGTCTGCATCTGTTCCTTTGCAAACTTGGAAAATAAAACATAACACACCAGTCAGGCTCAGCAAATTCTTTGCTTATCAATAGGTAGCTATCAAAGTAATTTCCTGCTTATTTTCATGAGCTGATTTGGACACACTTTCCACGATCTGGTAATTGTGGAACAGAAAGCGGTTTTTGCGGCCCTGTAGAGACTAGAACCAAAGAATACCTAGTTTCTGGGAGCAAGAATAAGTGAAAAACAATACACGCTTCGTAGTCATCTCATATACGTCAAAACCCGGATCTTCAATGCCCTAATTATTTCTCATTTACTGTTGACGTAGAGCGTTTCATGATCCTAAGAGTTGGCTTGAATTTCTCCGTGAAGTATTTACACTTGAGGTTACAAACACTGATTAGAAACTCCAACATGTCTGTTTCCTGTAAGTTTAGATAGCCTGCCTCACAACTCCACAAGGATAGAAACCACGTCCGTCATCTTTTGAGATCTACTGATCTCGTTGCACATCGCACCTTGAACCAAGAATCCTCTAAATATCTTGGCATCCACGTCCATGGCCTTTGTCTGCCCCCAAAGGCTGTGCCAAGGTTCACAATGCCCTTCAAGGCCACCAGTTCGACATCATATCAACCATATGCAGCCTTATTCTCAGCTTTTGTTGCAAATCGCAGCATCTGCCAATGGCGCCAAGATGCTTGGCTTATAAAGGTTTTTATGTCAAATAGTATTTCTAAATGTGTTCCAACTTACAAGACAAGGATACTCGTACATGTTGGTCTTGGGTTTCATGTGGCGACACAGACGGAAGAATGCTTCCCCAAAACCAAAGAATGAACCAACGCCAAGAGCCAAGCTCATCCCCTTTTCCTCTGAACGACGATAAAATCTTCTGTTTCCAGGTAAAATGTGTGGCACAGATTGCTTTTGTTGCATTTCGAAGTTTCTGCCAACCACGCCTTCTCCTCTTGGCTTCTGTTGGTAGCCCCGAGGGACCCCCAAAGACAACGTTAACGGATACTTGGCTATCAGTCATTGACGTAAAAACTCCAACTGGAACGCCCACTTTGGAGCTTTGAGGGCACTTGCACCTGGCATTACTGAAATTTGTTGCACTTCGACAATTTTGCCAATTGTATCTTTCTTTCTTGGCGCCTGTCTTAAGCTATTTAGTGTCACTATTCAGCAATTCGCCAAGAGTTCAACTATTGATCCAGGTTTTTTAATCCTATCAAGTTCATTACCAACTTTTCCTTACCCACCCAGTGATTGAAGAAATTTACTTGTTGCACTTCGAACATTCTTGGTGATATTTGGACCAAGATAAAAATGGTTCTTCTTTGCTAATATCATCAGATCATGACGTAACACATATTCAGCTGCAAGAAGCACTACCGTAGGCACTTATCCAGCCTCTTTATCTGCACATAGTTTCTTCCTCAACTTGTTTGCTATGATTCTCCCTCTATCTCCGCTTCGCTGTCTTCAGATTTCCACACTCTGCAATCATTTTGTCATGTCTCGCGCCTTGTTTTCTTTCCTTCTCACCCTTTTTGTGTATTCTCGTGATACTTTGAAAAGTCATCACAATTTCGAAGTTCCTTAACTGTAACTCTTGGTGTTTGATGTTGGCAATTCTGTCATATTTGCCAAAGATTTTCTACTTAGATGGGGCGATGGGAGCAGTTGAGGAATTTGGGCAAAAGATCGGCAAGGGTCCTCAGCCTGAGTGGGGATATTTCTGCACATCTCTCTAGATCAGGTCTTGGCCCTCTGTTTACATCTCCAAGAATATCAAAGCTCTCGCTTAACTCCGCAACCCCCCCTAAGACTAAAGACGCAGAAAGAACTTTACCAAGTCCAAGCATGTTTTCTTAATACAATCCTTGTTTAATGCTCATGGCCTGACTTTTAACTTGGCGTGGTTCTGGCCAGGCTCCAAGCAACTTTGATAAAACTTAAAACAGAGCCGTGGGGGATTTTGACGGGAAATATTCTAGATGCCAATGGGCTTCTCTGAGGGCTTCGCTTGCATCGTGCTTTTGGAAGAATTGAGCAGCACCTACGAATTGATTTGAAAGGATGGATAGGTCTCACCAGATTCAAACCCATGTCAATAAGAGAAATTAGTCTTAAACTTAAGTTCAAGTTCCATTTTTGCACGCTATTTGGCCTCTAGCCGACTGACTTCACTTCGATTTTACCCTACTTCATGGAGTCTAGCTTGCCGTCAATCAAAGGGCATAAAAATTCTCAGTACGGCATAAGGATTCCTGACTGACTGCCGTGAGGTTCAAAGATGTCCACCAAGTCTGCAGTGATTGGATTCTTCTTACTATTGTGACGCTAATGAATAAGGGAAAATCTCAAAAGATGCGGCATTCGATCTTTCTAATAAGCTTCTTTTTTCTCGAACCTTCAAGTTGCTTTCTCATAATCGATACATGATCTGGTTTACCAAAAGACTAAAAGGTTTCCTTCGTCGCGCCATAACAAAATAGCGGTTGTTGTCATAATATTTCCTTAGACCAGAAAAGCCACCACTCACAAAGGGAGAGGGCCTTCTGGTCTCGTCAATTTTTGGAGTTTAGCATCCTTTCGGGAAATTGTCTTAAACCTTTCTGAAGTGGAAAAGGTGAGAACCGTTTGTGAGCCTCTTTAAGGCCCCCTTACAATTTGGACATGCTCGCGAACGTCATCCCTCTACTGCGTGCCCTAACCCTCAAAATATATTCTCCTGATGAAGCACTATAGCTGCATTTTTAAACTCCACTTGGGAGGAAACATGAAAAGCAACAGAAAGTAGATTCGTCTTTCTGTAGAGAAAACATGCAGAAATCTTGATGTTCCTAGAGCTGTACCGGAAATACTTCCTCTTTCGGTTAAAACGAGTCAAAACCACAGGGGCCTGTAGAATAGCCCAAACGAGCATATTTATTCCGACCACTCAGAGGCAAGGACCCGGTGTTATTCCTCATTTGCGGGGGAAATAATGGTGCACATACGCTGAACCCCCTAAATGGCACACGCTTAATTTTGGCGGTAAAATATTTCTCCCATTTCTCTCTCACTTTGACACTTTTTTGAGTCCGTCGCTTTCCACAAATTTGAAGTCATGGGACTGGTGCACAGTGATTTCGCTCTGTGGTTGTTCCCCAGTTCCATAATAGTGTGTGGATGGCGCACTATAGGGGGCGGCACTTTATGTTCCTCGAAGGAGATTTCTTCAAATTTCCAGAACACTTAGCTCCTAGATTTGAGCACAGGCTTCGAATATGGACTCTTTTCTTGCCTTTATATGTTGGAGGCTTTTCCCTTTGAAGAATCCCAAGCTTAATTTCTCTCGTGAAGCCAGCCGTCGTTTTGAATTCAACCACCATGAGGTTCTCGTTTTCATTCTCCCTTGCAGCCGCAAGCCTCCCTCTCTCACTTTGCGCTACTATCTACGTTTCTCCCACTGGATCAGATAGTGGTACCGGTACTATCACTGCTCCTCTGAAGTCCATCCAGTCAGCGGTCAATCTCGCTACTGCTGGATCAACAATTTATCTTCGAGCGGGAACATATGGTTTGACAACAAATATCCAGTTCACCAAAAGTGGAACCGCATCAGCCCCCTACACCATTTCTGCGTACGAATCCGAGAAAGTCATAATCGATGGAGAGGCTCTACCTTCGTAGGTATTCCAATAGAAGTCCAATAGTCCGAAACATAGTACTAAGCGATGCAAAGAACCCCTGGTGAACTTGACTCTTCGATCCCAAGCAAGAACCGAGGGATTTTCCATATCGAAAAGGCACATTACTGGAATTTCATCGGTCTCGAATTGATCAATGGCCCTTATGGTATTTATCATGCCGATTCTTCCAACAACTATTATGAGCGCGTCGTCACTCGGGATAATTACGAGACCGGTTTCCAAATGCAAGGGGCTTCCGCTCAAAACACGATTCTCTATCTCGACTCTTATGGCAACCGAGATCCACGAAAAAATGGGGAGTCCGCTGATGGGTTTGCATGTAAAGAAGGAAGTGGTGAAGGCAATATTCTTCGTGGAGCAAGACTTTGGAACAATGTGGATGACGGACTGGATCTTTGGGAGTTTAAGTCCGGCGTTACGATTGAGGATACACTCTCTTGGGGAAATGGGGTCAATCGGTATGTCCCTAAATAATCTTCTGGGATTTTCGAATCTAACAAAATGCCTTTAGTTGGGGATTCAGCGAGTTTGAAGGAGACGGAAATGGCTTCAAACTCGGAGGTGGTAATAAAGGTGACATAGGCCCAGCAAACCATATCATCACCAACTGTATCGCATTTGAGAACGCAGCTGGCGGATTCGTTGACAACTCTCAAACCGGAGCTTTCACACTCACAGGCAACACTGCATACAACAACACCAAAACCGGGTTTTCGTTCAAGACTGCAACTGCAACTCTCAAGCAAAACATTGCGGTTGCAAATGCCCAGGCAGACGAGTCCCTGAGTTCAGCTCAAAAAGACAGCAGAAATTCGTGGAACTCGGGTACTTGGTCGGCAAGTAGTTTCAAGAGTCTGGATAAGACAACAGCTATCGGTGCTCGAAATCCATCCGGCAAGATTGTGGGGAGTGATTTCTTGGTGCCTGCTTCTGGTGCTGATATGGGAGCTTCTACATACTGGTGATTTTAAGGAGATATTATAGGGGCAAATGTGCCATGATTGACTTGTATATATTTCTAGGGTGGTTGACTTAAACTCCAGCTAATTAAATGATTTCATCCTGAAAAGCTAATTCTTATGTCATCCATTTAAATTATGAATATAACCTATCGTTAGTATACTACTTTATGAGTAACAGTGACTCTTAGATAGGAGCAAGGCCATCAAATCCTTATAGAGGGACTATATAAAAGACCTACTAATCTCATTAAGATCGCGTTAGAATTGGATTCCAGGGCTACTGGGATCTATAGGAGTAGGCAGTCTGAGAGTAGGTGGACAAATTCAATCTTACTACTTAATTATGTCTGACGCGAATACCCCACTGTGCCATCCTTTTCTAACTGGAATGTTACCTCTTCAATGCCTAGCATTTACTGGTAAAACTACTAGTAAATGAATGTGTCATACGAGAAGTGGTATATTAGACAGAAAACAAGTAGTTAGGAGAACTCTCAGTCTTAAGTCACCAATTGGATTTCGTTCCAGTTAGTTGCTGTATAATTTAGTTTGTAGAAGTGTAGATACAACACCACTATGCGAATACATTCCTTATAAGCTAAAGACTTATTTCAAATAACCAAAATATTGACCTAGAACATTCCATTCAGTTTCTCCAAGTTTGATGTTCATGGAAGACAAGTAGTCTATCTTTTCGCAATTCGTAATTTATGCCTCATGACCAATTGGAGTCTATTTTGATCACACAAAGGCACGAGAATTGGTCCGCTGCTCTGTGCCATACACCAGGTTCTCATCAACTGCTTGGTACAAAACAAGTTTATCGTAGATACTTAATTGGTGTTTCGCTCTTTGTGGTAACTGATAATGTTGGGTTGGGTTGGGTTCAGCGGCCAAGTAAGTTCTCGCTTAAAGGAACAAAGAAATATCGTGTTTGTAGAACTCTGAATTTTATGTATAAAATGGGAATATGGGCTTGTGATACCTTCCTAGAAACTCTTGAATGGTTGTTTTACATCTCGAATATTGAGTGTTCTCTTATATCGCCATAATTCACAAAGCCCCCAGCGAGGAGATGTTTGAAGATGACCATTAACACCGACTGTAGTAATCATGAAATTATCCACCATCCCCCAGATAAAACTGGTAACAATGTACCAGCCACTGATTCTTATGGTTCTGAGTCATATCAAAACAAACCCAGAGTCTTCGGCGAAGAGAAACTCTGCGAGCTCACTAATCAACGGCCCAAGGCGGCTTCCATCCACCCATCAAGCCTTGTGACCAAAACAGACCACAAGCCAAGAAAGCACTTGTAAGTAGTTCAGAAAGGAATGCAGTAGTCTTCGCTTGTCTAATGTAAAAAGAAAACGATGAATTCCAGAGGTTGTGGTTGCAAGAAGGACATGAATACTTCAGTTGATAGCACCACCAAAAGAACTAATAATTCGCAAGATGACGAAATACCTACGTGTTCTAATGAAAAAGGTCTACCAAGAGGTTCTAGGATGGACTACTGCTTTGAAACCCCTTTCTCCACCTCCAAACACCATGCATATTAAACGTGCAACAAAGTGTTGATAGATATAGAAGCGGAATCTTATCATTGGTCTACTTGTGGTATCATATTCGCATACCTAAGGTACCTGTCTATCATTGTCCTAAGTTATATACTGCCTGCTTCTAAGAGAGAAAACAAATTTGGAATCAGTTGTACTGTTGTTGGAAAAGTGAATAAGGCTAACTAACGTAACATTCAAGTGAAAAACACTATCAACTTTAGCTAAATAAAAACGACATGTTAGAACGCGTATTACTCGTACTGAAACATCAGACTCTTACCGTCTAATATTATAACCTTCAAAGAATTGTTTGCTGTGATCGGTGACAGCTATTTCTTTATGAACAGTTCAATCTTTCAGCCAATAGCAGAGCCTACTAAATTTGTTTCTTGGTTTGATTATACTAGAATAATATCCTGTACAGCGGCCGAATTCCATGCCTCCCCATCCATAATACCATGTACATAGGCATCTCCGATTATCTCAAAAAGGGTTTCCCCCATCTCATACTTTGGGCGCAGGATATATGGCACTCCTCCTCCTTCCAATAAGGCTATTAAGTCACCAGCCTTCGAATCCATGGGGGCAAGACCCATCCAGGACCCATCATTCGAAATAAACAGACTTCGGGAGCATGTGCTGGCTGCGACATAGAGGTGGAATGCATCAGACTCAGGACGTGGGACTTGTGAATCTTCACCGAGTTTTTGGGCGAGTCTATCATTTTCCAACGTATCCCAACACAGATTATGAATAGAGACAAGTAATGGACTTTGCCAGGGAGTTTGGTGACCACCTACTGGATTCTGAGAAGGGGGTATATGCGAAGGTACAGAACCACACACAGTGTGACAGTATGCCTCGTAAAGTGTTGTACCAGTTTTCGAATCATATATTCGATCAGGACAACTCGAAACCCTGGCTATTTCTCGCATTGATTTAAAACCTCTGGAATTCTGTCTGGGTCCCAAGGAGGACCAAGGACACCCAATTCTCGAAGCAAGATCCCTTTCAAATTGAGGACCCCAGGTTCCACACATATAGCACTGGTGGTACTATCACCCGAGGCATTGTACAGGCAGACATCCTCTTGTCGGTACAGCAAAGCTTGCATCGTATGTCTTTCTATTTCCAAACTCCATGCTGGGATCCAAGAGGGTAGACTTTCCGAGGACCTGTCTGACAAACGATTAAAACCGAGATGACTGAATATTTCCAATGATTCTTGAAAAGCAATTGTGTTCAATACGACTTGCTGATAGACTGTCGAGGTGTCTATGGAATAGTTTGGTAGAATCGTTCTCCGTTCTCCTCCATTACAAAGTCCCAGTAAGCCATAAATTTTATCGCGAGGATCATAGCATTGGTAGTTTCTGAAACCACTTAGAAGTCGGGAGAGGGATGGTCGATCGCTTCGGGCTCGCAAGTTCATATTTCGCCAGTACCACAACATAACGGTTTCTGAGGTTGAGTGAGGTCTCCGAGACCACAGGACCTTGCGACAGCAATTGTGGACATGAAACTTGCAGCTTGAATGCATAGCAGAAATCTTGTCTGCTGATATACTTCGGTTTCCACAGGTGAACAATAAATTTGATGCAAGAATACTCTCTTAGATAATCCACACACGCTGCCACCATGGTCGACGCAATACCTTGCGCATCGCAAGGAGATATTTTGAACCTAGATAACACTGATCGAAAGAAGGATTCTTTTCAGAATCCCAGTGTTGCGTTTCCGTTGTAGGTAAAGCTCCGAATGCATCGAAAGCCAGGTTAACATCTTCGTATCCCTCGCCTAGCCAAGCGACAACCCGAGAAGCCATCGAATAAACACTTCCCATATGCATCACCTGCGAACCTCGCTCATCAAGATCCTTCTGGTTGATACAAATTGCATCAATCCACATCACCCTCGGCTCGGATTTGTATCGTAAATATCGAAGAGCAACTTCAAGATTTATCGTAACCGAACTCAGTACCCCATCGATGAGAACTTCACGCATCAAGTCGGGATTGCCGGTTTCTCCCCACACATACGATAAGGCTTCATAGTCGAGGGTATCATTCAATGAAGCCAAAGAGAGGGTGCAATGAATCTCATCAAAGTCACCTGGTTGGATCGTCACGAGCCTGATTTCTCGAGTCTCAGCGTTCAGGGGTTTGTAGTGAAGCAGCGGTGCTTCTCGGTTGCTGATAAGCGATGTATCTGTGTTCATTTTGGTGAAGTTTAGAGCGCAGTGATGTTAAGCAGGAAATATGGGATTATGACCGTGTACGAGTGAGACTTTGAAATGATGTGGGTGATGAGCTGATTGTTTTTCACGCAGACGTCTGAAAACTGGGAGAAGTGTTGGAAAAGGGGGGTATGCATATGCATGCTGCCTATCTAACAATTCTGGCAAATCATCCTATCATCTGACGATAATCAATGATCTTGTGGGGGATGAAAGTAAGGCTGTATGACACTCCATTCACTGTAACTTTAGGACGTCGTATCGCACTTTAGAGAAGGCAACTAATTGATTGGTGGCATATTATCGGTCATACCAAGTCCTCACAACTATAAGGATACTTATAACGCAAAGCTAGGCATCTAACAATAGCTGAGGCTCTATGGCTTAGTTGGTTTGTGGATGCAGCGTAATCGGTCTGTCACCCTTTTCAAGATTGAGAAATGGTTCACTTATTGGGTTACGATCAGAAAGGTTTACGTTAAAATTCGGCACAGTTATTCGAAGCTGCGTCGTCTTTTTGCTCTTTTTATTTCTATTAGCTATTTTATTATTTCTTTTCCTTTTGGGATATGACGGGTGTGCTTACGCGGAAAAGTCTATGGCTTCAAATAGAATTCAGAAGACGCTGTGTGAGAAAGTGTTGGCAGTATTAGCCACTGTTCCCTTACGGTTACAGATTTGCTTTCGAAATCTAGCTCAAATGAGTGTATTTGGGTACAACACTCATCCTCTTATGACTTCTCCATTAACATGTTTCTGCTCTTCCAAGAAATACTAGTCCACCAAGCATCCGCCGTCCGGCCGTGTTCGATTCCTGTCAAAGGCAGTATCTACAATCCCAAAGACATTCAAATACACAGAATATGTACTTTGCCATATACAAAAAGATTGAAGTTACAAAAATCGTGAGGATTGTGAGTCGAGTAAAGTATGTGCTCGCCAAAGACTCTGAGGAGAGTACTCAGCCACTATCACGTGCAAAGTGAATGCCTGGACAACCTGGAAAGCTCCCCAAGATTACAGGCGTGCGTTGCAGGCTTCAGGATTCCAGATCAAGACCTCAACAACAAAACAAAGACCAAGTGTCCCACTATCATCTACATTTCACCCCACCACACACCACACTCGTCAATATGGATAAAGTGTCTGCCTTTGGCAAGAACTTCTCGTAAGTCTCCAAACCAACCACCAAGCGTGCTGCGCATCAACGAATATGCCTGCGAGCGCACCTCGAGTTATACAGCAAATGCTAACTGTTATCAAGAGCAACCTTCACCCCCTTCGCCGCCCGCACCCAGCAATATGTAAAGGAACAACTAGGACAGGCTGAGGATAAGGTGCGCAATTTCATGGTTCTTCGAGGCCTCGAAACTGACGGATATTCTTCCTTGATAGACCCAGCTACCTCCAGATTATATTGAGCTCGAGAAGCGGGTGGATGCTCTGAAACAGGTTCACCAAAAGATGCTACAGGTCACGTAAGTCTCCCGGAAGGTTCGGTCTTACGATGAAAATCGGATTATGGATGCAAGGACTGATCGGGTTTGCGTGTCCAGGTCCCAGTACTCCTCCGAAGCCTATGATTATCCCGCAAACTTGAAGGAAAGCTTCAGCGATCTCAGTAGAACCGTCAGCGAAAAGGTTCAGTTGCTTTCTGCTGCTACATCTGCTGCTGACGCACAAGCTGCGCTCACAGCCCCTCCATCCACAAAACCACAGCCCAAGACATTCAACCATGCTATCGCTCGTGCCAGTCTTGCCAGCAGCCAACTTCTTCAACATCAACATGCAGGCGCCGGAGAGGATCCACTGGCGCAAGCTTTAGAGAAGTATGCCCTTGCAAGTGAGCGAGTTGGCGAGGCACGACTTGCACAGGACTCCCAGATCCAGAGCCGTTTTCTCGCAGGCTGGAGTACAACTTTGAACACAAATCTGATGTTCGCGACGCGGGCACGAAAGAGTGTTGAGAACTCAAGACTGATGCTTGACGCCGCAAAGGCAAAGGCAAAGAACCCCGGATGGAAACTTCCTGGGGCTGCACCGCGCGCCGATGGACAACATGAAGAAGAGACGTCCGAGGAGGCTCGTGTTGAGATCGAGCAGGCTGAGGACGAGTTTGTTGGTCAGACTGAGGAGGCAGTCGGAGTGATGAAGAATGTGTGTATTTCCATTTCAACTCGTCTTATGCAAAACACTGACCCCTTCAGGTTCTTGATACCCCAGAGCCGCTACGAAACCTCGCCGATTTAATTGCTGCCCAACTCGAGTACCACAAGAAAGCATATGAAATCCTTAGCGAGCTTGCGCCGGTTGTCGACAGTCTCCAAGTAGAGCAGGAAGTGAGTCGGTCCAAAGACTTTTCTGCATAATACGGTCGCTGATGAAGCTTTCGCAGGCCAGCTACCGAAAGAGTCGTGAAGGAACAGCCTAGAGTACGTTCTGACTGCAATAGGAGAACAAATATTCTTTCTCGTCGACTAGGGCCGGGGCGAATTTGTTTTGATTTTGACGAGCGGTAGCTTGCTGGCCAGTTGGCTTTTCAACTTGTTTTGAGCAACTTTTTCTCAGGGCGTTCGTTGTCTTTAGGTGTATTCAGTCAATGGATGAGATTTCCCCACAGCGCATGATCTGCACCCAAAAGACTCGGGGCGCCTCCGTGATACATTTTCGATGAGCCCTACTGGTTGCTATAACCTAGTCGGTGAATGGCTAAACATGCATGACAGCCAACTATTAGTTTTGTGGTTGGTGATCTCAATCGTCCCAAATCCCACTTCTGAGATACGCCCACTGTCTACCGCTTATCAGACTTCTGCAGCGAAGCATTTTTGCTTTTTCGAAAGGGTGAGTGCAGATTTACATAAGCATCACAATTCAAGATGCCGGTGAGTTAGGCATTTTAGTGGAACCTCCTTGGCCGCATGGAGGAAAGCTTGAAGCGTTACATTTGCATGCAGCTGATGCCATCCTGAACCCGCAAATCAGACAACTTGAAAGCCACACTAGATAGTACAAATCCACTCCGTCGTCCCTCTGCCTTTTCTCCTTCCTCACTTTCCTCCCACCCTCCACAGATGCTTCCAGTGCCGCCATCATGGCCTCCTCAAACCCTACAGCGGTACCTGCTGAAAACCATCTAATATTTTCAAATTCTAGCGCAGCCTATGGTGACGCAACGGATCGACCCGTCGCGCCAGACCAATTTGAGCCGAAATGGGAAACTGATAAATGGGAAATGTGGAGTTATTACCTCTACTATGTTGGGAATAATGGATTGACTTTGTTTAACTTTGCGCCGACCGCTTTCCAAAACTTGCTTTATGAGGCTGCTGGCGATTCTACAAGTCTGAGATTTGCGGGCAGGTATGCGTCACTTCATAAGATGATTATGAGCTGAAAAAAGTCAATTTGCTGACTTGGATTGTGACAGAGATCGAACAATCAACAGTATTGTCCTACTGAGTAATGGCATTAGTTTTGCCATTCAAATTGTGATCTTCTTGCTGCTGGGCAGTTTTGCTGGTATTTATCCGTCAATATTTTTGGGAGTAAGATTCATCTGACAATTCCAGATTTTGGAACATGGCGACCAAACATTTTAATTGTGTTGTCGCTGTTCGCTTGGGGAATTGGTTTCGGATGGTTGGGCGTTCACGATTCTTTCAAGTGGAAGGTTGCCGCGGGAATGTATATTGTTGGACGTACGAGTAGAAGAATATCCATCCCCCGATGCGCAACTAACCTGGAATAGTCGTTGCGTATCAAACAACACTTACTTTTTGGACTGCAGCGTAAGTGCCTGCTTCCGCGCTTTGAAATGGGCTTCTAACAATTCAAAGATTTCCAGGACTTGCACGAAATACTCCTCACATGCGTGAGAAGGCGAAGGAGTTCGAAGCAGGAGAAATAAGTCGTGAGGAATATGACCGAGTTGATACTCTCAAGCGCTCTGAGCTTTCGAATATGGCCTTTTATGTCCAATCGATTGGAGAAGTCTTCATTCTCGTTATTATAGTCGGAATCATGTTCGCAATTGATGTAAACTCCTCAGCTGCGGCGAACAACTGGGGACTCTCTGTTCTCATTGCTTTTGCGACAGGAGTTTGGGTTCTTCTTGCTATGCCGTGGTTCTTCAAGGAGAAGAGACGGGCAGGGCAAACGGTAAATATGCTCCCATATTCTATTATTTCTGGATGGTTGCTGATCTCGATCATTAGATTCCAACTGGGATGAATATTTTTTCTGCAGGCATTTGGCAGCTTTATCGAGCTATGCGACAAATCTGGAAACTCAAACAATCACTGATATATCTCATTGGATACTTCCTTCTCGGCGATGTAAGTGCACGCTCAGCTCCAAACAGAAACACAATAACTAACATTCCAACCAGTCCCTCAACACCACCGTCACCGTCATTGCTACTCTTCAGAGTACCATCATAGCCTACAACACCCTCCAACTAACCTATCTCCTCATAGTCGGTATAGCAGCCCAAGCCCTAGGAATCTGGGTCTTCTGGTGGGCCCAACAACGCTTCAATCTCTCCGCGAAATTCATGTTCAACATAGTAGCTATAAACATAGTCCTCCTCGACCTCTGGGGCATGATCGGCATCTTCACGCAACGCTTCGGCTTCCAAAACGTCTGGGAAATCTGGCTATACCAAGCATTCTACGGTCTCCTCGTCTGTCCTTGGTACTCGTACTCCCAAATCATGATTTCCGAAGTTACACCCCGAGGGAGGGAATTTCTGTTCTTCAGTCTGTTTAGTATTATTGGGAAGACGAGTAGTTTTATCGGACCGCTTGTGAGCTCGGCGATTATTGATCGGAGTGGTGGGAATAACAGCACGCCGTTTTATTTCTTGGCGGGGTTGAGTGTGGTTAGTTGTGCGGTTTTGGTGTTTGGCGTGGATCTTGGGGAGAGTAGGAGGGAGCAGGAGGCGTTTTTGGCGGAGGAGGAGAGGGTTAGGAGGGAGAAGGAGGAGGCGTTTATGGGAGATCTTTCGGGCGAGGAGATTGAGGGTGGTGCGGTGGAAGTTGATGGACTTTCCAAATTGTGAGACACAGTCATACGAAGATTTATACCCGAGGTTCTAGAATTATCATCTTATTTCTTTCGTTCGTATCGGTAGAAGGATTGAAATTATGTCGAGAATTGAGTTGATCTAAACAGTTCGGGTAATCGAATTGGTTGTCTGAAGCTAATCAGTAAATAAGTTCGACTTCTTGCCGGTATTGCAGTAAGTGCAGAGTACTTTCCCTTTACTATCTTCCCCCGAAAGTCTTGCTCGCATGTTGCGCCCTTGCGCCAAACAAGAAGGGGTATGAAGAGCTCTCTTTGACGAGCTCTTTGAGGAGAATGTGTGACTTCCACAATGGAGCAACGCGAGTCTCATCTAAAAGCAAGGATCGAGAAGCTTGGGTCTGAACATCTGGTTCTCTTAGATAGTATTAGACTTTTGTCGTCCAACATTTATCAAATGAACGGTTTTACTTGGCACCCCGTTGACGATATTGTCTAAAACCATCAAATTAATATGTGTACCAGTAGGACTTTATTGTCTGAAATAACACCTTGGCACTTCTCAATATGTAAGCGATATGAGCCATTACGTATTGGTGGGATCAGCAACATCACATCAAATCATTACGAAAGATGGAGAGTTACCGAAACGTTTTGAATTTCTCGCTTAATACGAGTAGTAAGATCTCCTGCCTTCCTAACGAAAGGCCGTGGAAGAACAACGGTGCTAATAGAGAATTAAGCAATACTCGGACTCTCAAAGCCGACATCGATAACCTATCATAAAAACACCTCACTTCCCAGACTTCCCCACTTGTTCAAAAACGCACCCAAGCACCCAAGCCCCCCATTTTGTTCCTCACCATCTTCTGACTACTGATGCCCATCTGGGCAATACCACTCACCGCAAACGCCGCCGCCGCCTCCGCATTCTCCCCATAACTAAGATGATCCCGCGTGATCTTCGATCCGCCCGCACAGATATTGTCACCGGGATGACAGATCGTAAGAACTTTCCCCTTGTCAATTCCCTGGATGGCAGTTCCATTCTTCGGGTCTCCGAAAAGGACGATGGAGGAGATCTTGGACATGGTGGAGCTTGGCAGAGACATAGTTGCGAGGTGAACTACTTGGGCGCCTGGGAAAGGGTTAGTGTGAGGGAATAGGTGAGGGAGGAGGGAAGGGACAGACAGACCTTGTGAGTAGCCCGAGAGACAGATTTGGGTATTGGGACATTTGGAAGTGGTGTCGTTGACTAGTGATGCCATTCTATTCGCTCCATCTACTGAGCCCCCGGCCTTGAATCCGGCGACATCGGCGGGGTAATCGAGGCCTTGAATGGCAATATGGTTCGTGTCATTCTTGTACGCTGCCAGAGCCTGGAAGAAAGGGGGACCTGTGATGATTCCGACATTTCCTATTTCCGTTAGCAGGCTAGAGGTTTGGTACAATGCCCACGAATAGCAGACGAACGATCCTAATATATGACAAGAAATTGGAGAGAACGCAAAGGACTAACCAATTTCAAAAGTCCCCCTCGCATAAAAAACAGCCATAGACGGACAAGCACCCGTCTGCCCTGTCGCAAGAGCATCAACAACCATATTCTGCGTATCGCCCAGTATTATCGACCCAAGCGCCAAAATAGCATCCAGCGCTGCTCCTCGCTTCCTCATACTAGTTCCGTCACCAGGCATAACACCCATAGGTCCCTTCGAATCATCTTCTATGCTCCTCTTGCTCACGTCGCTTCTACCTTCAATCCCCGGGACAATGGGTTCGAAATCCGCGATGTTCCCATCGTAGAATGGTGTCCCTCCATTCGGCGAAGGCACAGAAAACACTCTCTGTGAAAAGAAAAAGACTCCGAGCAAGATGGAGAGGTAGCGATGCATGGCCGCCGGAAAATACTTAGTGTAGATGAGAAGAGGCAGTCTATGAATACACGAAAGGTCCTGCCTAGTCGCAGAAAAGGACAGATTAAGAGAAGTATATCAATGGTACGAAAAGCTATTCCTGTCTAATCGTCATCTCTGGAAGTGATATACGGGAAAATGGGCGATGGTGGCATGGAAGTATGCGACAACAAGCTACTGTGTAGAGACGAGGGCATGGAAAGTTATGCCTGAGCGAATCGGCAGCTCATAATCCTCCGTCCCATATCTTACGAGACCAATCAGGAAGCGCCTCGTTGTTTCGAGATCGCGATGAGAAGATCATGCCACAGGTGTTGTTTCGAAAATAGTCTGAGCAATGAAGCTTGTCGTAAAACACAGATCATGAGATCACGAGAAAAAGGAAATTTCCAATGGCTTAAATTATATTCAATTCTATGTGACAATCAACAAGATAACATATATGAGGAGCTAGACACCAAAGGGATTATCACCCTACAGAAATCCTATACGAAGTCAAACACACTGGAAGACTCCAAAGGCCCCACAACTTCCTGGTATTCCTGTATCCAATAACTCCGAGTAAAAAATTAAATATTATCCTGATCTTCATGCAGATTCTTTCCATCGACTTCAAGGTGACGTAGTCTTTTTGCCAGTAAGCCTTCAGCGATAGCCTTGCCGCCATCGGGTGATCCTGAAAAAAGGTTCCCGCCATATCCAGCGTCACCTTTATTCAGCTTTCCATAGCCACCAATGCTTGTAGAGTCACTATTCCAAGACATTGAGAGATCAGGACCCTGTGATGTTGTAGGCCGACTACTTTTGCTAGATGTCAAAGACTGGATATTGGAAGGGTACTGCTGCCCACATTCATCCTCGGCTTGGCTTTGCTTTCGGAAACTATTGAATGGAATTGGCTGTATCGGAATCGCATTGCTGGTTTCCTGGCCATGAGGAAATATTGAACCACTACTGAAGTCTTTCTCCAGAGTTTGTGTGATGCCTTCCATAGCATGATATGTACGATGTGATGAGCCCAAGGCGAACCCCGAGCTACGTCGTCTATATGCTTTTTCGGCTGCTAAGCTTGCACCTGCAGCGCCTGTGAAACCAGTCCCAAACCCCGAATCACGGCTAGGTTTGTACACACTGAATCGTGGGTCCGGAATTGATATCTCATTTCGGAGCTTTTCTTTGCTATCCGGAACGCGGTCTGCGAAAACAACTCTGATGCTTTTGTATAAATAAAATCGCCCTCGTGATGGCGAACATATGTGCAGATGTACAAGGTAACGGAGGGTAGGTCGCTCCTCCCTGGGAGATGGAACTGGATTCTGCGATGTAGATGAAGACGCAGAATCAACAGCTGGGCCTGTTGTATAGCTTCGTTGACGAATGAAAGTTTTGGTGCCGGGCTCCATTCCATTGAGATCGTAAGGCACTAGAAACAACTTCACTGCTGTTTTATTTGGGTTTTTGATAATGATCTGTAGTTGCCCCTTTTCCGGAATTCGGTAACATCCTCCAGGGGGTGCTTTTGGGGAGGAAGACCTTCTCTTTTGTTTCTCAGCCCGTCGAATTTCTTGCCCCGTGAGATGGTTTGTGTTTGGTCCATCAGTCATATCCAAGTCATCCGACCGGCCACGGTCTTTGTTGACATTGGGTCGCTTTCGCTTATTGCCTCTTGCTTCATCTGGACATGGAAGGCCATTTTCGAGATCTATTTGGCCCACATAAGGACTTGGCCCATCTTCAGATCTTCTAGCCCGACCGTGGCTTGTCGTTTCGTAGCTGTAAAATACCGCCGGAAATGGTATGGTCACGTGAGCTGGACAACGAAGACTTGATCTGCACTTACCAAGACCCAACACACCAATCTGAGCAACGAATTCGAGAGGCTTTGATGGCGTGGTTGACATTCGTCCACGGAGAATACTTTCTTCATATGAGCCTACCATAGAAGCGTGGAGCGGTGAGCTATCCAGAGTATAGGATGGCCGTCTGGAACGCGAGAAGTCCGGAGTTTGAGGAGAAGATGCAGGATATGGAGTTGTGTTGGATGTTAAAGATCTTCTAGGTTGGTGGGCTTGATAAGGAAATGCATTGTCTCGTCTCAGATGTGGTAGAGGCTTATTGAAACTTGAAGAAGTCGGAATCGATGAGGTGGAATGCATAGAATGTGAAGCTTGGAGCATGTGAATGCGCGAGGATCGTTGTGAATCATGCGTGATATCTATTGGATTCATAAATGAAGCAAGTTCCATATCATCGTTGCTTTCCGATTGAACCAACGGGCTGGTTGGGGGTTTGAGAACGAAGCTCGAGGAATATGAGGAAGACAAAGATGGAGCCCTTGAACGCCATCCAACTTCGGTATAAAGTTGCTCTACAGGTGGGAACGTAGTGTCGAGCTGAAAAGGAGAAAAGTTGCGTGGAGGCGTGGTGGCAAGCCACGGCTGTCTTTCGGAACCGAATAACCCAGAATTTGCCTGCTTACTCCCGACTTCTTTCGTTCCTTCAGTAAAATCACCACTATGTAATGCGGATCTTGGTCTCTCAATCTGCAAGCCTGCTTGCACTCTCTCAACATCGGTTTCCACATTTGATTTTGACTCAGATAACTTGGGGGAAGGCTGCAAAGGGCATGGATTCACATTCGAGACATTCGAAACCGTCTTGGTTGGGGTTGACGGGGAATCGTGAATGACGGAACTGAGCTTGAAAGAGGTCAGTGAAAGGTGGAAGGGCCAAAGGTCCCAGTAGTCAGCGTACATTATGATTCGACAGCCAATTAGTACTCTCTCCCCTTTTCAGTCTCTCAATGAGCTCCTTTCGATCCGACGTTGCATGGAAAGCGAAGGTATGTACCGTATCTGAAGTACGAGTATTGCTTGAATCAGAATCTCTGATTCGCTCTTCGGGCATGTCGAATACAGGTCCTTCACACAACTCTGTTCGGATACTTTCTTCGGAGAGTTTCCTCCCCATGGGAATGCTCTCAATTGGTGTTGTTGAACGTGTATGCTTGGTTGGTTGGGTTGGAGGCAGGCTTGGGTCGGCCCCCAGATCCTCGTCTTGGAAAATGGGCATGATGACTTCTTTCCCAGACGCAAGGTCTCAATCATGTAGACATGGCGAGGTAGTTGGGGAAGTTAAGCTGGCAGAGCCGTGGTAGAGAGAGACGAGGGAGTTGGTTGAAGGAGGACGAGAGAGATGTCGTCTCAAAGCGGGGAGAAGGCCTGGCGCTGGCTTTGTGGTGCTTGGTGGCTGGTGCTGTATGCAAGATTTCATAAAAGAGATGTTCACGACCTTAAAGTAGAAATAGTCGGGGCCCTCAAGGTTCATGCAGCGCAGAGAGCGGTTCTACCCCCGACGACTACCTACTCGGTACTACTGCAAGTACCTAGATCATCAGAGACAGGAACGGGTCTTGAGTAAAGTCGGTGAGGGTTCCAAATTAGAAGAAAGTCAAAGAAAATGGGTCGCTGGGTACTGGAACTGGAACTGGTAGGCTACGCGGCGAGTACATCAGTCAAGATGTGCTGGTCACAGGTCACGGTGGACGAGTTGCTCGTCATCCGACGTTTCTAATCTAAAGTAGCCGTACTGTACTTTACCCCCGGCTGCTACCCATGGCCCCCCATGCTGCACCTCCAGCTGCACCTGTACGAGTACCTGCCACAATCGCTATCGCCAATCCTCGGACATTTTTGGCGTCTTATCGGGGCGCTAAAGACTCTGACGATCCACTAAAATATCCAACCCCGGTCATCTGGTATTTTTCGCGCATCTCAGCGTACCTAGTAGCTACCTACAGTACCATCACCACCTTTCGATAAACAACCACAGTACTGGTAATCATGGCACCCAAAAGACCTCTCGAAGACGACAATGCCGTTTCAGCGTCTAAGAAGCCCCGATCAGGCTTCAAAGTAGGTCCTGACAATCTTCCCGATGGAACCTACAGAAGAAAAGGTATTGAGACACCCCTCCTTCCCTTCAGCTACAGTACCATAAGCTCATACGTTACTACAGTAATCAAGATCAAAAAAGATCTGATCCACAAAGCCAAAGTCAAGAAGTCCTACGCCAAAATCAAGGCTCAAGAACCCATAGTCGAGGCCCCCGTCATCAGCGAACCACTACCAGAACCTGTTTCGCAAGAACTCCACCCAGAGCGACAAGCAATGCTTGATGCGCCCAAAGAATCCACCCCACCCCCTCATCAACAATCCGAAAGACCTCAGAAGCGCAGACAACAGAAGCCGAAATACTTCGAGAAGGAGGAAGCTTATGCTGCGCAGAAGAAGGCTGAGGCCGAGGCGAGGAGGGCAGAGTTTGAAAGGAGACAGAAGGAGAAATCTCAGAAGATTGAGGAAAGAGAGACTTTCCGCAAGGCCATGGCGAAGGCTAGAACTGGTGGAAAGAATGGACAGCGGAAGTTGGGCCGAGAAAGCAAAGTACTATTGGAGAGAGTAAAGAAGATTGTGGGAAATTGAAGGAAGAAAGTGAAAAGTTTTGATACCCATTTGCCGGCGTTGATGTATACAACAGACTTAATAATATGAGAGTTCCTTGTCTTGGAGCAGAGAAAAGAAACACTTCAAGTTCGGGCTTTGATTTAGTCGATTGGGCCATACTCTTCTAGATCGAAAGGCTCTTTTTGGAAGCGGAAGCATAGGAGAGAGAGCCTTTCTTCCTAGCAAGTGAAAAGAAGGGTGAACTTGTATTTTTTACCTATTTCAGCCCAACATCATTCTCCCCTTCTTTAAAGTAAACAAATTTCTGTGACATGCAGACGTTTTCTGTTAAATTACATTTTCGATGCTTATTTCGAACACTGGGACATGATATATCGACTTTTGCAAAGACTTGACTCTCTTTCCATATTTGTCCTTACATGGACGATTCGCCAAACGTAAGCAATAATCTAAGAGTTTATTTATGTTTGTTTTCTTCTGCCCCTCAAAAAAATGCTTTTGCACTTCCAAGTGACGTCGACATCCGCTCAGAAACCATACCTCACCAAATACGAAGCAACTCGGCACAAACCCGGCAGGCGCGTCCTTCCCAACGATCCTTGGAAACATCCTCACAATTGCTTCAACACCATGAGATGGTGATGCCTTTACGATAACAGCAATGCCAATCTGCATTGAGTGCCGGTATCCAGTCAAGACTCTCTACACCGAATACTCCGGTGCAGACGACAAAACCACAGGTCATGGCGTCCGTCTAACCGTCTGTAAGAACTGCGGGAGGTTCTGCGATAAATATGTCGAACATGATTATGTGGTTCTATTCATTGATTTGGTTTTGATCAAACCACAGGTATGTCATTTCCAAATTATATATGGTTGCGTAGCTAATTATGGACGAAGGTTTATCGCCATCTTCTACATAATACTATGATGCGAGAACATGACCAATTCGATGTATTACCCTCCGCTCCTCGTCGAAGCCACGATATACTGACAGAATTAGCCTTCTATAATACGCCTTGGAATACTTCTCCTGCTCTTCGATGTCTACCTCACCTGGGCCCGCATTGAGAAACAGACTACATCCCCTTTTGCTAATGAAACAAGCAATAATAACTTTCTTCGTCTGGCCCAACAACCTATTGTCCTGCAATACGTCTTCTTCCGTATGCCAACTTTCTTTACCTCGGGTCTCGCTTCGGGACATGTCTAACAGCTTTCAGTAATCCTTTGCGCACTTTCAACCCTAGCTTTTCACGTCTCAATCCGCTTCCTGACTTCCTCGCCAATATCCCCCCTCGTAATGTTCGGCCTCATACCACGTTACTCACGTCCCAACTCCGTCAGCACAGCATTGCTCGTCTCCTCGTCTACGAAGTTATTTCCCATACTGATGGTTATATGGGAATACGATGTCCCGGCAGCAGCCAGGTCGTTGGGGTGGGCAGTGGTTGCAAACAACGTGGAAGCGTTGAAGATTTTATTGGATTGTGGCTATGGGACTGCTGCTATACTGGCTACCGTTGGGGCAATATCTCGATGGCTAGTTGGGAGGGGATGTTTGTGGGCTGTAGGTTTGGATGGGGTTGATGCCGGGGGAGATTCCGGGGTTGCTGCGGATGGAAAGGCATTATGGGCAGTGGTAGAATTAGGGAAAGAATGGGGTGGTAGGTTAGGTCTTGGGTAGAAATACGAAGATACCGAATCTACTTTGAAGGCTTTGTCCATATACTGTGATATTCGTAGTTGGAACCAAGAATTCAGACAGTAAATCTCACCAACCCAGACCAGTCAAGGTATCCACGCATTCCTTCAGCACCTCCCCTGCACACACATCCGCCAAAGACTCGAACCAGAATACAGCTCCATTCCATATCAATACACTGATCTAAAAGTTCCATCCTATAGCCCACACCTCAACGCCAAAATATACACCCATAAAGTTATCTTAGGCCCCATTCATCCGTCCAATTTCGACTCTAATCCTCCCTACTCAATTATCATGAATTGCATGTTTCGTCAAGCCTCCTCGTCGTGGCTCAATAAGCGGATGCCATTGTGCCAGAAACGTGATAGCTAAATAGCCGCCCGTTAGTACTTGTTTCCTGTTCTCCTTGGGAGGTTGTGAGATGCGTACCCCACATGATGTAGCAACTCGCGAACGAAAGGATCAGCGAACTTCGCCAGATTCTGCGGACTTGTTAGCGAAATGTTCGGGGAGTGGAGAGTGTGAGAGGCGCGCGTACGTTTGTGTTTCGCCTTTGGGCGCAAAGAACCAGCCTGCTAGGCAAGCAAGCACCACTATGATGGCGCCGATGATGACGCTCCAGCTGTTTTGAAGAAGATTTGTTAGTACAAAGTCACAATACAGTTCCCCGGACCGAGAAACCTACCCGGTTGCCATGTTTGCTGGTGTTTATGAAGCTTCAAAGTTGTTGGGTGGTTTGGGAGAGCTGTTGTCTGGTCCTGTATGATCCAATGGAGCTTGGAGGTGCTACGTCGGGCTTAGTCAGGTATTAACTAATCACGTGGAGTTGGGAGCTTAACTCCGACAACACCTGCAGAAGCTCAACCCAAACCTCACCACGCCGAGTCTTTGATGGAGATTTCTGCGTTTCGTTTTAATGAGCTTCAAGATTGATATGGAAGGGAGAGCGTTCTCATGCATTTTGTTCTAGCTCCTCGAAAATCAAATTTGGACGGAGATATTATCATACCGCAGTCTCTCAATTTTATGTCTCTTTTCTCCACTCGGATCAAACTACCCTTCTACTGAGATACTAGATTCATACACTCCCTCACCCGGAACTCGTGAGGGCCAGATAATCACAATATGTAGTGGACCCGATACCCATATCCTTCGACGGCCTATGTAAAAAACATAGACCCTCTTGTCAGAGGGAGATACCATCCACATTCAGATATTGAAGTAGGTTTTACTTCTTCTCAAGTGTATTCTATTAGCTCTGGATTATAGAATATGGTGGTAGAAGAGCTTTCTCTACTTCACGTCCTTTTCTCACCCTCAAATGCTACATATGGTATTGAAATTTTCACCTATAGCATACACCAGCCTTCTTGTCACAATCGGAAGGTGCGAAGCCCAACCCCTCCCTACCAGTTATCGTTCGGTAACCCGGGCGCTCGATCAATTCTTTCTTGGGCCTTGGAAGCGGCTCTCCGGTCTTTAGACTCGATCGCTCCTTCTCTCTCCCACAGCAGTATCTTGTCAGGACACCAGAGACACTAGGTTGAAATTAGTCCCCAGTTGAGGCATAGATAGGTACCTTCTGCCTTTACAGCGTTTCTCTGTTGTAAGTCGCGCCTTACGGATTGTAAACCAAGTAGTTCTTACCCCCGAAATTGAATCTCTAAACGAGAAACAGTAAGATAGAACTTAACTCTGGCGATGCTATAATCGACGAGTTGCTGCATTCCCTGATTGGGAAAGGACGACGTGGGGGTAGACTCCTACATTCGAAAAGGATTCAATAGCCACCAAAATGGCTCACCCAATATGTCCGCTACCTCCAAATTTGAACATTATGAACTTAATTCCATTGTGTCCTCATTGAGTCATTGTTCTGATTTCCGCTCAGCTGTTTATCAAGTGTTTCCTTATATCTCCCTCGCTTAGTGGCGCAACAGTGCACACTTCGGGATCCATCAGTAGGAACACCTGAACGTACTGTATGCCATTAAAAAAAAAATCTATTTGGTGCCTGAGTAGTCTGCTGTTATTACTTACCAGTTATAATGGCTCAAATTCTTTCGAGCAATGTACAACATATAGTCAAGCGAATGTGACTGGCCATACATAAGGAAATGGAGCAATGGGGTCTTCACCGTCCATTTATTAGATACTGTTGATAGTTGTATTAATCTCAATCAATACTTTCTTCTTATCACTTGTCAGGGAACGAAACTCCGCCAGCACGACCATTCTGCGCTTAAATTGTACGGCACCGCAGCCACACCAAAACCCAAGAGTTAGCTTCTTAACCCCTCAAGTCCACCTTTTGGATACAATCACATCTATCTCTCCAACCACCCTAAATTCACTACCATCTATCACAAAGTAATCCTCAGTAAGCCCCCTTACCCCACAATTGCATATTCCACTCTTAATACAAAATAAATCAAAAGCAACCCACGACAAAAGAACCAATCAACGCCAACACGACGTCCTACGCCAGCCCACTAAAAGTCTTGAGATTGACGATCTGGAGCATTGTCTGCAACTAACTACCAAAATCTGGAGTGATGACAAGCTCTAGTAAAGATTAGACCTCTTAGTTAACCTGCGCGGGGGAGAGGTTGAACTTTTTGTTAGTTGTTTTTTGGGATATACTGGGGTTTTTGCGGGGGATGAGGGGATTTTTTATTTTTTGGGTGGTTTTAAGCGTCGTTTAACTTCTGGTGCTTAGATGGAAAAGGGGCGAGTGAATGAGGTCAAGGGCCTTTAGATTCTTTGAGACCTTGTGGCAGTATTGCGGTACGTAAAATAACTGAGTTGAAGGCAGATAGATACTAGGCCAAGTGGAATTCATCAGAAATCTCTTTTTACGTCTATTTCTCTATCCCTTAGCTCCCTATTATGGCCCCATCCACCACGTTCATGTCCTCTTCACAGACTCCTATACAACTACCTCTCAAGAAAATAGTGGCACATGAAATACCATACGTTTCGTACTCAACCGTACCTCGGGCACCGGAGTAAATCTGAACTGTTTGGGGGGAGAATGAGTGACCTGAAGCCGCGAGAATGAATGTTGAGTTCCATATGTAAAGACAAACTCCTCGGTAACGTATCCTCCCTGCCGAAGAACAAGTGTACGAATATCACTCATGGTAATCTTGCGAAGAGGATGGCTTTGGCTAGGGAGCTATCATGATTTATGATACCGTAATTTATATCAATGCTATTCTACACAGTTATACCCCACCCAACTTCCCGAGCCACTTTCCATTCAACTGTTATTCTCAAACTTGAGCCCGGCCTCCTTACGAACAGCGCCATAAATGGCCGCGATGTCGCCTTTCTCTCCCTTGTGCTCCTTTACCTGCACTAGATGGGCATCGGCTACCTCAACCATTCGCATTCTTGTGCCAGCCTATATCACCATAAGTTAGTTTCGGTTTTGAGCAGTCAAAGTCATAAGATATGACCTTCTCGTGGGGCCACTATGCTCGAGCTTCTAGGATCTCGGAATGCACTGCAGCTCCTATTCAAGCGCTAACAATCCCATATAAGGGAGAAAATTGGGCGTCCAAAAGCAAAAATTGTATAGATAAAAGTGAAAAGGCAATGACTTACAGTTTTAGCCAAATCCATAGCATGTCTCGCATCCTTCCTAGCAAGATCAACCGCAAACAAAGGCTCCTCTCGTTTATGATAATCGCCCGATAACATTCTGGTCGAATAAGCAGCATAAGGGCCTCCAAACAGAGCATCCACAAAACCATGAAGATGCTCAGTCCCTAGTCCACACTTCTCGGCCAACACATGGCTCTCAGATAAGGCCTCAACCATATTAACTACAAATGTGTTTCCCACAATCTTCAACTGGAGAGCTTTCTCCACCGGCTCGTCGATGAAATCGATATCTGCTCGACCAATCACTCCTTTGGTGTAGGGTTTGACTTTTGAAACGCTTTCTTTTGGTCCGGCGAGGACGCAGATTAGTTGGCCTGCATCAGCGGCCGCTGGAGCTCCGAAGACCGGACAAGCTACAAATGAGGCTCCGGCTTCTGTGATCTTTTTAGAGAGTTCGGTGCTGGTGTTTGGGTGGATGGTGGAGCAGTCGACGAATACTTTTCCTTTTGGGTTGGAAGCTAGAGCTGTATCGATGGTTGAAGTTATGGCTGCATCATCCCCAACACATGTGAATATGATGTCTGACTTGGAGACCACTTCTTCGATGGTAGTTACAACGACGGATTTTCCGGATGGCAAAGTTTGAGAAAATTCTATTTGTTGGTTCTTTAAAATTGATGTTCTTCAAGGAGAAGGGACTATTGACTTATGATATCACAGTATGAAATGGCAAGCACTGACCCGTCGCTTTTTTCTCTGTGCGATTGAATAGTATGAGAGGTTTATCCAGTTCTCCTTTCTCAACAAGATTCTTTGCCATTCCCTTACGATGCTTCATTAGCGGACTTACTTCATTAAGTGTCTAAGTGGTTGTCTCTTACCCTTCCCATGTTGCCCAGGCCGACGAATGCTAATTGAGGTGCCATGTTGCTGGAGTTGTAGATGGGAATTGAGGTATCTTGTCTGGGAGAGGAGATGATGTAACTGATGGAATAATGAGATGTGCTAAGAAGTGGGAGTAGCGAGTCTTATGTGACAGTTCCAGGCCCAACTAGTCATCCAACATTCGTTACTCGAAAGTCAGTCTACAAGATCCGGGTCTCCCAAAGCCATCTAGAGGAGAAACAATATAAGCATATATTACGAAGTTGGACTTCAGCTTAAAAGTTATCCACAATCGTCCATCAAGTGCCAACTAGCTGAATTGAGATCTTTAATGGATGCCTGTGTCTTTACTGTGTCACGCTTTTCCATTGTCTAATATGGTATAGCTGACATGACAAAGGGTTTCTGATTACAATGACTGAGAGGAGACATCTCAACACCTACTACAATTGACGTTTTAATGTATCTGTGCCTGAAATGCAAGCTTTGATATGACCTCACAAAAAACTGAAAGTGGGGCTCGCTTATGGTATCGGTATCGATAAGAGCTCCTAAGGTCCGGGATCGGACTCGGCTTCCCCCTCCCTCCAGGTCCTTCGACAAACCTTCCCCACATGAGGTGATCCCCAACCTTGGAAAATTTATGCCATGTGCAGCATTTGTATTACTAAACTGCCGATTTGAAGCTTCCTTCAATATGCACAATGATATTACAGAATATCGCCTTGAAGAAGGGCAAAGAAGTGGCTGGTCATAATGTCAGTAGTGTCGCATTCCAGTTCGCATGGATTCCATTTGACTGACTCTGAATAGCTACAACAATGGTCGAAACGAAATAATGGCATCCTTCACCGCAATGACGAGGGCACACGATATTACTCTGCGGAGTCGAGTTCGAACAAACAACTGAGAGAGGAATTGGCGAAGGAGCATGTGAAGGAATTATCCAACAAGCAAAAGGCGAAGAAGGAAGCACGAGAGATTGATAAGGTGCGCAGCTTGAAGCTTTGGACGAGCCATTGATCTTGTTACTCACATCCTGCAGGATTTTTTCATGTCAGTATTGGGATCTACAGCGACAAAACGAGAGGCAAAAGCATATCTCCAGCGATTTAGTCCCCCAAAGACCTCTGAACCGAGACCTCCAACCCCGGAACGGAAACACCAAACATCCAAGCCTGGTGTCAATTTAGGCGTTTTCTATGCCCCAACGGCAGTAGAGGGAAGCCCTAAATTTGTACAACATCCTTATACCCAGAAAAAAACGGAGTCAGAGCCACAGTTGCATGTAGCCTTGGTTAAGATTAGAGCACCCCAGGAACTGGATGATAAAACTCTCAGCGGGGTTGGGAGAACCCTCTCACAACTAGCTCGACTAGGGTTGATAAGCGTGGTCGTGGTGGACTGCGATGGGCGAACGAATGGTGCTTCGGTTCAGACACCCAATTGGAGAGACTTGTCAACCCAACAAGCAAATAGGGTCGTCACGGCTATAGATTCAAATAACAGTAAAGGGGCAAGGCTCGTGGATAATGTTATAGCAGTCAATGAGGAATCTGAGACGCCAAAATACGGATCGGTCACTCAAACAAACGCCCATGTCATCCTCAGGACGCTCTTGATGACACCCCTAAAACGAGGAATAATTCCTGTTTTACCGACGACTGCCTATACGAACCTCACACAGACTGCTGTACCAGTTACTGGCTCCGATACTGTTCTTGCTCTGCTGAAAGAATTGGCTGGACGTCCTACTGAAATCCCATATGATGAAGATCCTATCGAGGTTAAAAAACGCCTGGAGAAGCTACGTTCTGAGATTTCCGTGGATAGGCTCATCATTTTGGATCCTTTGGGAGGCGTTCCCACTCCCAATCGTCCAAATGGTTATCATGTTTTCCTGAACATGGAGCAAGAGTTTGAGCCAGCCAGGCACGATCTATTGAGAGGCATGGATTCAGAAAATACCTCCAATATAGTCCTGACTTCAATCAAGAAACCCAGTGTGTCTGGCATAATGAAGAGTAATCCGATTTCAAAGCTTGTTGAACAAGAATTTGGAAGCCTCGCCCAGGAACCAGCTACTGCGCCAGATATTCCCTCACCAAGTAAACATGCAAATTCATACCATTTACAAAATCTCAAACTGGCACGTTCTGTGCTCGCCTTGTTACCTCCAAGTTCATCAGCAATTCTTACAACTCCCGACGAAGCTGCAAATTCAGGAAGATTCGTGCCTTTTCAACCTGGTGGGGTTGGCACAAGACGCAGCAGAAATCCCTTAATACACAACTTACTCACTGACAAACCAGTGTTTTCGTCCTCGCTGCCAGTAGGACGATTGGGACAAAAAACTGCATGCTCACTCGAAACCTTTGCAAGCCCAGCTTCAACTGTCACACCAACCACATTTGCAAAGCATGGGATGCCCATTACAATTTTCCCAAATCCCGCAACTACCAGATGGGAGCCACCTATGTCTGGCAAGCCACAAATTGCATTGACGGACCCACGAATTGATCTTCCACGTTTAGTACACTTGATCGATGATTCTTTCGGACGCAAACTTGATGTGAGCGAGTACCTCAAGCGAGTTGATGGGCGAATAGCCGGAGTCATCATTGCAGGCGAGTACGAAGGCGGTGCTTTATTAACATGGGAGTTGCCTCCAGGAGTAGTCGATGATGGCAGCCCCGAAAGTAGAGCAAGAATGGTACCATACTTGGATAAATTCGCGGTTCTAAAGAGATCACAAGGCTCGGGAGGAGTTGCAGATGCCGTCTTCACCGCCATGGTGCGGGACTGCTTCCCCAATGGAGTGGTCTGGAGGTCGAGAACGACGAACGTGGTTAATAAATGGTATTTTGAGAGATCTAGAGGGACCTGGAAATTGCCCGGCACGGGATGGACGATTTTTTGGACTACGCCGGATATGGATCGCCAGACCTTTCTGGATTATGAGGGTGTGTGTCGGGGGATCGAACCGTCGTGGGCTGATGGGAAAAAGACGTTGGATTAATGATTAGAAATGACTCGAAGGACGGTCAGGAATAAAGAGATGCCTACAAATATACTGAATGAAACTCCATCGTCTTTGCTACTTTTGGAACAGGTGAGAGAACGAAGTAATGTTCTCCGTCAAGAACTCATCCATGGAATATGTATGGTCTTGAGCGTATTGGAACCCCTTTCTATCCCAACATGTCAACAGGAGAAGGACTCCCTGCCAAACCCTCTTATCTTCCTCTACCGAGTCTACCTATTGTTACCTCATCTATTCCAGAACAAAAAAGTTATACCCACGATTTAAACTCGCAATCTACAAAGCCAACACCCTTCCCCTCCATTCCTCGCCCCTACTGAAACTCTACTAAAATAAGCCCCCAAGTACAACGATATCTTCCTGTTCCCCTTCATAGTAGGCTTGCTTGTAAAAGTATCCCCCTGCAGGCCATGATCAAAATATAAATCCCTTCAAGCATACAAACAACTCTGGACCCTTGACTACCATGACAACCTAGGTACAAACATACTTTCAAAGATAACAATGACACACACGCAAATGAACAGTAAAAAGTTATTTATAATTCACAAGTACAGTAGAGAAACATCATGTACACTTTAAGAGAAGGAAATTATTTTTTAATAGCATGTATTAACTACCCAGTGCAATTAGTTCAAGACCTAGCGAGCAAAGAATGAAGACAACCCCTGAACAAGGAGTCATGCTGCTGAGAAGTACACACACCCTTTTTTCATTCGTAGCTAACAGACAAAAGAAAAGAGGCCAAAGAGAGAGTGAGTGCACGCGCGAAACGTCCCAAAGCTATCATAATAATTACAGAGTGACCCAAAGAAAGCTGGCCCACACAAGCGCGAGAAGAAATTTAAAGGAAAAACAGCCAGGTATTCGGGTCAATTTTTTTACGATCTCTCGCCCACCCCGTGTCTTTTTCGGTTCATCCCTTGCATGTAAGCAAAACTCCCCCAGATCCACCCATTCAGCAGGGCAGCCTCACAGAAGCTGGAATGTCAAACCCACCCAATGCTCCTCCGCTCTCCATCGCCACGCTGTATTAAGGATCAATGATTAAAGAGACAAGAAGTGAAAGTAAAAAGGAGCTATGTGTCGCGTCGCTGTAGTGAGGGTATATCGGTCGAATCGGTCAAGGCGCCTTAGCGGAGTGAGAATCCCTTCCTCTTGCCTTCCTTTTCTATTGGTCGTCCACTCTCGATTCTTGACTTCTTCTCTTCTAACTCTTGTCGCTGCTTCTCCAGCTGCTCCTTCATCTCGCGATGACGGCTGTATAGCTCCTCCTCGCTCTGCTTCAACTTGTGCTCCTTCTCGGCAACCTTCTGTTGGAACACAGTCTTCATCTCGGCCTCCATCTTGGCGAGCTTCTGCTCGTGTAGAGTTCGCTCCTCCTCTTGCTTGACAGCTGGGTTGACCTCCTTGAAGACACTTGGATCCTGTGCAACACCCATGGCGGTGAGCTTTTCGGATCTGTAGTTTTCGTACAAAGCGTTGCTTGTGTGCTCCTTCAACTCCTCCATGTGTGTTCGGATGAGCATTTGACGAAGCTTTACAAAGTCGCAGTGCTCCTCGTTGTCCACCTCAATGATACCCCATGGGTAGGCACGGCCACGAACTTTACGTCCATCGGCACTGCTAATCTCGGAATTGGCACCAACAACGGCGAATGGAACTTTAGACATGATCTCGTTGTTCTCAGCAATCGTCTCTTCGTCATCAAGTTCGTATCGAGGACCTTCAAATATTTGGATATCATGGTGCTTGATATCAGCAAGAATCTAATCAATTAGTTAGCGTGATAAAAATATGCGAGGAAGAAATTGCTCACTCTTGACTTGAAGGCCAAGATCTCCTCATCGGTCATCGTGTCGGCTTTTGCGATGACTGGAATAAGGTTGACCTTGGTATGAAGTCGGCGCATAACCTCAATGTCCAATGGCTTTAGAGCGTGACCAGTTGGCTGAATGAAGTAGACACATGCGTGAACTCTGTTATCCACAATGTTCATACGGTTGACCTTATTCTCAGCATCCAGGTAGGCATCAAAGCGCTGTTCAATGTTATCCACAATTGGGCGCCAGGATTCGTCATTGTTAACAAAGTCACCGAATCCTGGGGTATCAACAACTGTCAAACGAAGGCGAACACCATTCTCCTCAATATCGGCGCTTATAGATTGAATAGCAACGGTTTTTGGAATGATATCAAGAGAAGGCCCCTTTCGCTCCCGAGGTGGGTATAAGGAGGTGCTGAAGAGGGTGTTGACCAAGGTGGATTTACCAAGCCCAGATTCACCTGTGGATGTTAGCACAGGCTGGGAACTACTGCGCATAAATTACTCACCAACGACCATAACATTGAAGTTAAAGCCTTTGCGCACACTCTTTCGGTGCCATTGATTGGGCAGATTTGCGAAACCAACATAACCAGTCAACTTTCGTCGAACAATATTTCTCATATCACTGGCTTGTTGGGCGGCAATCTTGGGATCGCTTGAGCTCACGCTTTGTGGCATTTCCGCCTGCTGTGGGGAGACAGGTTTTCCGTTTGGTGCAGGTGAAGCTCTTGCAGCCGCTGGGGCGGCGCCATTGGTAGCTGTGTAAAAACATAAAATGTCAGTCCAATCATTCGTAACGTGCTTTTGCGCCTTTTCAACACTCTGTTCGTTGAAGCACTCCTCCATCGACTTCTCTGATGGTATATCAAGAGAGTAGAAGCTTGATGATTCCTCAACATCCAACATGCTGCGAAATTGATTAGATGAATCAGGACGCTGACGACGACCTCTGGCATGAGGATATGTGCCAAAGTGACCAGCACTATCGTCACCCCCAAAGGCCATCATGGTTGTAGTAGTTGGACCACTGGCGGACCGAGACTGGGCCAGAAGACCTGCCAACGAGGCCATGGTTGATGTTTCCAGTGACAGCAGTGGATGAGGCTCACTCCAGCTGGTGATGAGGCAGAGAAGCGATGGTTTCTAGCCGCATGCAAGGTCGTCCAGTACGCAGTTCAACGGATGTTGCAGCTCAATGGCCACTGAGGAAGGATGTGTTGGACTGGCGGATGATTGTTGCTGCAGGTATTCTCGTGCCGCAAGCGAATGTAGTCCAGCATTCGTACGCGGGTACTTGCTGGGAAGGACTTGAAAAAAAAAGATTGCTTACCCATTGTCTTGATTCCGATGGAGAAGGTTCGACGAAGGCGGTTATGGAGGAAGGCGCTGATTCAATGGGTCTGGAATCTAAGGACGAAGCTTTCAAGTTAGCTTCCGTGTAAACTTGCACCTCTTCTATCGCCGGAGTCGGAGCACAGCGAAAGGCAGAAGACTCGCCCTCGCCTGCCAGTGCCAGCGCAAAGGATGGCCGATAGCTGCTGATAGCTGCTGATAGCTGATAGCTGCTCGCAGCCGACCCAAGGGGAGCAGGAGGAGATATTATGCACGGAGGGGGGATGGAGTGAACACGTACCGACAAAAGTGGCCTAGAATTGAAGAGTCGAAACTGGCAGTGGTGGCAGGAAGAATGAAGGACAGGAAGACTGCAGTAAGAATCGAACTGTCTGGCGCGAGTCTCTAGTCAGTACGAGGTGATGTTGAAAGATGTAACAAAGTTTTGGGAGATGGTCGTGGATCAGCCACGGCAAAAGGGGTCATATAGACAGGGATGGGGGCGATAGGTGCCAAAGCTGTCAAATTAAATGGTGCGGTGCCTGGGGGGGGGGAGCCCGCGTGCAGTGGCCGACCAAGCCCACGACTAGCTGCAGTTGAGGAAAAGGGATGGGCATCAGGACATCCAGGACATCACGTACCGGGCTGGACTGGACTGTACTGTACGGTACTGAAGACTGATGAATTGATCGGTCGGTCGGTCAGAGGCAGAGTAGGAATGTGAAAGAAGCAGCAGCAGCAGAACAAGGGGAGAAAAAACGAGGGTGAGAAACGTAGGACCTGTGTTTTTCTGTAACCCAAAGAGATGCAGATGCAGTGCAGACACGAAGGCAGAGAGCAGAGAGCAGAGAGCGGCGACTGCGATGGGGACAGCGACCGACCTCTTGATATTTAGAATTACTTGTACTGTCCACCTCCACCCCCTAATCTGCGACGCCCAAAGAAGCTTAGCTGCTCTGGCTGGGGTAGCTCCGTATCACGTGCTCTTCACTAGCGTCCCCGGCCCACCGATTTATTTCTCCGCATCCACTGCCACTGCCCAATGGCCAATGCACGCACGCCACTGGCGAATCACCACCAAGTCTCATGGGCTCCTGGGCTCCTCCTTCTTTGCGCACGTTGATCTGTCTGTGCATAGAACATCAGAACAACACCCCAAGACATTGACAAGCTCTATCATATGGAGACTGGTGGATTGTAGGTCTCTGTCATCTCATCTACTCAACGATAAGGATACGGCCATTTCGCCTATATCTTCGCTTCATCTTCGAGTTCATCTTCGAATGCATCTTCGAGGCGCGTGAGCTGGTCAGGTACTTGAATAAAGCAGTCGGGTCAACCTGGAGAACGTGGTGGTGGCGTCCAAAAGTACATCGCATCATGTAAGTGATCTGCAGAACGCGTTTGCAGGCTGCCGCTTAACGGATGTGCAGCTTCATCTCGCTTCGCCTGACTTTGAAATTTGGAGGGAGACCAAAGTATATCTTCAGTCTTCGGCATTGAAGCGCAAATCAACCACTCGTCAATTGTTTGTAGGCTCTGGACACCATTTTCATCTTGTCCGGATTCTCTCCAACCCACTTTCCGTCAGTTGTTTACTTTCTCCTGCATTCGGATGGAATCTCATAACGTTCCTTCTAAAAACGTATGAAACTGTGGCAGGTCTGCAGTTCATCCACCTTTCATTCTGGTTCCTTCTTACCAAAAGAAGATCTCAATGTCTACTCAATCGAGCGAGAGGAACAACATGGATTCGAAGCAGGAGTTCAAGTTATTCCCGAATCTTCCTATGGAGCTCAGAAAGATGATTTGGCACTTTACATTGGAACCCCGTCTCGTCAGTGTATCTTGTGGTTCTTTTTGTCATGAAAATATCTCGCGGCCTTCTTCGTGCAAAGGCTTCTTCACCAACACTCCTCCTCCACCGGCTCTATCTGTCTGTCAGGACTCACGTGAAGCTATCATAGGCAGTTACCCTCTCCGTTTTGGAGGCGCATTTACCTCACCAAAAATCCGCTTCAATTCTGATATCGATACTCTCTTCTTGAACGACGACATGGATCCTCATTACGCTCTTTTCTTCAATTCGTTGAGAATCAAGGATTTAACATGTCTCAAACGATTGGCAGTTTCCGATATTGCTGAGAGCTATGTACAGCCATGGCGGATCGAATCTGTCCCAGGTGGGTATGTTGTTAAAAGATACGGCATCCTTGATGTCGTCGTCCCCCAAATGAAGAATCTCGAGGAGATATACAACGTGCAAATTCCGACAAATGAGATGGAGGACGACGTTCCAAGTGGACAAGGTCCAATGCAGCTTTTCGACAAGCTACCAAAAGGTCTATTAGAGAAGGGTTATGGATATGATTATGTTAGCGATTCTCTTGTCGAGGACCCGCCAAGAGGCCTGTTTGATTTAGCCGGTGTAAAGGTTATCGAAGTTTGGGGCTGGTGCCCAACAAAAGAATGGCTGAAACATGGATATGTGAAGGATATTTGATTACATGATCCAAAGCACCTATGTTCCTTTGCTCTGTACATTATCTTTCGAGCACGCTAGTACAAGGAGGCTATTTGGTGCGGCCCGAGACACGGCGTTGTCACTAGCTTTTTCCCCAAGACATACACCTGTACACTGCAGCATGCATGATGGCGCTGTCCTGACTGCATAACCTTGCTATCCTCCCTCTCAATGTGTAACTACTTAGCTAGCCTCCCCCATTACACAACATCAGATGATCATTCAAATGTCTCCTATCATTCACACTTGAGTCCTACTTCTCTGCGACACGATTCCCACTCTGACGATACTTGCTCGTTGACGATCCAATGAATTCCCATCCGTTCCAGCCTGCTCGGTGTGTTCCTTACTATATATCCTGGTCCTCTTGACACGTTAACGAGATCTTTTGCTTTTATTGGATCAGCTGGACTCGAGATCGGGTTTGGCGTGTCGCCTGTGGCTTCCTCAAGTTCCTCTTCGTTGCTTTGGGCTGAACATGTAGGAAATCGTTGGGGAAGGCTTTTGCTTGTGTCGAGCTTTCTGGAGGGGTCGATAATGTCCCTTCGAAGGGCTTGAATGTACTGAGCAGGAGCAGTATTAGGTGCTATGAGCAGGTTTGTAGGCCTGTGCTGTCTCCTGAATACATGTGTGCGAATTAACTATATACTTCGTAGAACTCGAATCCTCAAGACACTTCCTCAACTACCGCCGGAAGTCAGTCTGAAAAAGTCCCATCTACTGTAGCTGACAGCATGATATCGGAATAGCAACCCGAATCAAGGAAATATTTCCCTGCTCCTCCCTCAACAGGGTAGACATACATCATCACTCCATCACCTAGCGACCGATGGCGTAAGAGTTCCCCTCACTCTCCTTTACGTGCTCCTCCTCGAGTGTCACCCCTGAGGCTACCTTCCTCGAAATCGATTGGAAGACTGGAAGTCAGACTTCTGAATTCTCCTTGACGGTTTTCGTTTCGTTGATCGTGTGGGTGTGTTAATGTCACGCGGTTTATGTGAGGGCCGTTCTGGGTTTCTTAACCCCCGTCTTGGAGAGCTGGTGGATGCGTTGGAGGGGATAGGCGGCAATGATGTTTGGATACTGGGGGTTTCCGGGCAAGGATGGTGGGGGGTTGATTACTCTTCGCCTTTTGGTTACGGAGAATGCTGTTCCTGGGTTTGTGTATGTCAGACACTGGGTTGGTTGTAGGTAAGTGATCGGACGTCTGAGTGCTTTGAGTTACTTGCCATGTGGGTTGTCGAGTGCCTTGGAGTTAAGATTATGATGGGAGCTGAAAAATATCGCTAGAGAAGTTTCTAAAGTAAACTGTCAAGAACTTAATTACATCTGTCGTTCTAGAAAAATGGAGTTGCGGTACTATTCTCCGCATACACTTTAACAGCTTATACTGCTAAACTTAAATGTGGGTATTTACTCCGCTACTTCCTCTATGAAATGCTATTCACATAGTTATAAATGGATATATATCCCAACCAACTTCATTGAAAGAGTTTGCTTTATCTTTTTACTACACCAGTGTTGGAGTAGTAATGATTGTCAAGGAAAAGATTCTTCGCACCAGAAATACAGTTCGAAGACGTGCGTTTACGAATCGGTCAACTAATCTGGTTAATTTGTGATTAATTAGATTGGAATTTAGCCAGACCTTGAATTTGTCTGGTATGAACTATTCTACTAACTTTCGGTGGATAATAAATGTAACGAAGAATCTTCTGGTATTAGCTTAACTTGACCTTAGATGTTTCAACAATTCAAGTTTTTGAAATAATTGAAACAGTTTAAATCGGAAATCTAGGACAATTGAGTGAGATAATTTATTATTCTTGGGATATCTAAGTACTTTGGGTTATGATAGACTTGGGCTGATAGAAGTGGAGTAAATCTCTACCTCTTTTGTTGTCTAACTTGAGACTGGGTATAAGGGTTCAATAACAAGGTGTACTGATATCTTTGTATGTGATCAAGCTATTTTAAATGATTGGTTGTATTGTAGCCTGGAAGATATAAAAGAGTGCGTAAGAACAACAAATAGAAACCAAAAGAAAGAAAAATACAACCACAAAATGCAAAACACAACCCCAAAACAAATAACCAACGCAATAAAAATGCAAACGCAACACCCAAGTGTACTCAGAGAAAAAAACACCAGCCCATGCATCTCTACCACCATCCCCTTTCCAACCCCACAAAAGAAAACCCAAACGATAAAAAAGTACTTAATCAAGCCATACACCTCAACCCAGGCTGAAACATCAACTCCTCCCCCTCCCCCCCCTCCACCCCCTCCCCCCTCCCT